>JAVTVY010049378.1:0-22815 GCA_036873755.1 Hanleya hanleyi
AACTAAATATTAGACTAACACCAAAGTTCACGTTGAAGGGAACTCCAGTGTATAAAGTCTGCTCTCTCTTAGGCCATGGGTATTTTTCGTCCTATCTTTGCGTGGTGTAAACCAGGAAACCTTCGGTGCATCGTCTACCAGGCACAGCCAATCATAGCACAAGGCGGGCAGAAGGGTCCATTTGTACATAGATAGGTAACACACACGCAAGCTCACTGTATTAGCGTCTAGGCCCACTAAACGAGTATAACACGCCTAGGTGGTTCCTACTACAGTAGTAGAGAATATACCTCCAAAGCACGATAAGGCCCCTATCAGCCTACTACTACATTCTTCCCCTTTATATTTGGGGCCTGGTGCCCAGGGTGAACATAAAATATTCTAGCACATTGATAAAAACCCCAGCTTGCTAAACACCGAGCCACATAAACGCATTGCTTCAGAATTAATTTGTTCCAAATTCCCCCACAGTGCCGGATATGAGGGCTAGCTTAGAGAAGCTAGTCCCCCAAAAGTGTCACCCTGGAGTCTGACCCTTAAAATATTATTAGTTCTCCACATTACCCAGAGTGCCGGATATGAGGGCTAGCCGAGACCGGCCAGCCCCCCAAAAGTGCCATCCTGGAGTCTGGACACCTAAAACATTGCAAGTTATCCACTCACACTTTTCGTTAAAATTATTACCCCAATAAAATCCTTAATCCTAAAACTGAATGCGTTGCCCTTGCCAAATCCCACCCAGTATCTCAGGGGGTGGTTACAAGTTACAGAGGCTAGCTGAACTACGCTTGCTAGTCCCCCGGTACCGGTCACTGTCCCCAACCTGAACCCATCTAGCACTAAAATAATTTACAATATTAAGGTTCTCCCTCAATAAACCACCATCAGCACCCGTGTCCGTCTGTCCCTCGCAAAACGTGGGGAGATTGAAAGCAATAAATATTACTGAATGCCGTAGTCAACACCTGCAATTCCCCCACAATGCAGCTGGATCGGGTGGTGCACTCCAATGACTCGCACAGTAACTCTATACATTGGTCACGGGCCAGATTCTGCTCAGAGTCTTCTTCTCTGCAATGGACGACCATGGGGAGATTGTATTCCTTCTCACTGGCCATGGAAAGGACTCTCCAGAGGCAATCTTCCTGCCAGTCCCTCACTTACGTAGATGTATGATCTTTGTAGTCCAGGCTTTCACCGAAACTTACACAGCCATCAGACCCCAGCTGGTTCAGCAACTGGAATAAATGCCCTGATCTCACATGCCTATTACTGATCACATGAGGGTGAAGGCCATATGTCACCGGTATTCGATGATCACCACGAGCCCAGTACAAGCCGTCCCAGTGCTCGGGGAACACCAGCTTTCCAATGACATACCGCAACACCGCAGCCAAGGATTGATTTTGATTAAAAGAAATGTAAAGCTTACATACAAATCTGACCTTATAAATACACATTAAAACACTTGATCCCTCACATACTTAAATACAAGGAGCGCGCACTAATCCCAAGGCACCGTAACCGTGCCTACAAAATCGATACAAAATGACTCCTAATTATAAAAGTAGCAGAAGACTGATTCTTTTTGTCAGTCAGTACAAACAACGGCGAAAGGAACCCACATGTCGAAAACACTAGGGACATCGGAGCCCAGAGAAGAAGATATCCCGAGATGGCACCTGTACCTGGTCGCCTACCTGTGGTATCCTCCTTCTGGCGCTCCATAGTTTTTTTTACTTATGACATTGTTCAACCTGAAACCTAAAAGCGTAAATCGTCATGCATATACAGTCACGGTTTGCCCTAGTTTCAGCTAATAAATGGATTTTCTCCCGGAAAATGAACGTTGTTGGAGAGGGAGTAATGGGGTGTTTCAATTAACACCTCCGGGCTCGAACTTAACTGATGTCCTCCTGGCAGTGGATCATCGCAATATTTTCGTGTCGACTTACATCACGAGCTTTCGATTACACAATATCAAATTCGCCTAGGATTCTACAGGTCGTGGATGAAAATACGACATCACTGTGGTCGGGAACCAGGAAACCATGGAAGGTATTCGGTCGAGAGTGACAGAAACCATTGTCCAAAAGTACAAGTGCATTTCGTGATTTCCTCCGGAGGACGAACGCTGTGGAAGATCAGGAAACGAACTGCGCATAAAGTCTTATTCCCAGACACATCTTGGCCATTATCACTAAGAGGAAGGGATTTACGAACTGTTCGTGGAAGTAATTCATGTTCTTCCGGCGGCCGCACGCCATGGAAGTACAAAAGCCCAACTCTGATCAAAGACCGGTGTGAGTACCGATACAGGGCTCTGTCACAGGAGACATAACCAGAGATCATGCATGTCGGAACCCTTACGAGACTATCGGAATCATTCACAAAGCCCAATATGGCTGCTACCACGTGACAATCGAGGCTCCGCAAACAGTATATTGGCACAATTTGTACTTCCAACGGTAGAATGCAATCATGCCGTAGGAGTCTGGATAGATAATTTGCGTCTAAGCCAGTTTCCAAGTTACATTGTACGTGATCTGATGCAGTCGCCGATTTCAGAACCGGATCTTTATGGCCATGTCGGCGTGTCGAAACGTCGCAATCGCGCGGACATCAGATCCGCCGAGTCGGACAGAAGTAAGAACGGGTTCCCGACTTTCGGTAACAATACCCGAACCATAGTACACGACTTCCGGTGTATCCATCATTACACTTTCAGTACGAGTGTTTTGATTCTGAGAAATCGACTGTTTCAGTGGCACTTCGGAAAACCACGAGAATGCAAACACCGATATATCATTCGCAAGAGCGGCCGTTTTGTTTGTTCGACATCCCACAATCGATTCGTCTCGCTCACCCTGGAGCTGACCGGTTTTCATACAGCTCGGACCCGTCACAACTTTCTTCTCAAGTGGTCCCAGATGAAGATCGTAATCAATCGTTTTGCCAGAATTGACCGTTTCCCGGTGAGTCAATGAACACGCGTGGTCCAGATCGACTGAACGGACACGTGACACTGAGGTACATGAATAATCACCGGATTCCGCTGTACACTCGTAAACCCGGATGACTGAATAGCTATGCGTCAGCTCTCGTGAGAGAACACGCGAACGATCCCGACAATGCTCACAGCTTTCACTATACTCGACGTGCGACTGATTGTAGGGTCGTCCAGCTAGACAATCCCAAAAATCATCACAAATATGCGCCGTTTCGGAAACAGCACGTGACGCGTCTTGGAATTCTGTCGAACCGTCAGAGTCAAGTGCCAAGTCACGGTTACCGTCACGCCCACAACGATGCACTTTTCCCAGTGATTGATCATGTCCACACCTTAACTCGGCGTGGTCACATGACCAATCAAGTGAGTGATCGCATTCCCATTCACGCAAATGACTTTCCGATTCGATGCGCGAAGATTCATATCCACTATCACGAGAATAATCGCTCGAGTTGTCAGACTGCTTTTGTGAACCATCGCAGCCTACATCGTACAAAGTGTCACCCTTCCATGGGTGAACATAATTTGAGCTTTCTTCAATGCACCCGTCATATAACCATTCAGGTGAGGGATATTCCGAATGACCAGGAATGTTATCCGTGATATCACGCGACTGATCACGCTCAGGCTGATGCACTTTGGACCTATCTGGTGCATCAGTAGACATGTCGCACCAACACTCACGCGGCTCGTCGTGCCAAATCGGATTCAGACCCGACAGAGGGGACTCTTCAGCATTTAAATCAATACCGGTGTCGGAATGTTTCTTTACCACCCTCTCTGTGTATCGGTTGTGTGTAGAGGGCAGAATATTTAACCCCGTCCCTCCAATGGCCCTTGTATCATCTGTTCCACTAATGGAACAATTTACCAGTTCATCCCCGCCCCAGACTCCCTTCCCCTTACATTGCTTTGGAGTATACTGGGACTGCAAATCCTTAATCGTATGGGCAGAATCTTTAATTCTATCGATCAGAATTGAAACCTGCGCGATCAGAATTTGAACTTTACAGGGATTAACCTCATCAGAATTAATAGCCGACGCGGTGTTAAAATAGTTCTCTACATCCTCACTCAAACTTTTATCAAAAAGAAGAATTGTGTGGAATGTTTCTTTAGAAAATGTTTCAGTTTTCAGATATTGTTCTATGACCAAACGGAAAATTTTGATGTCGGCCTGTAAATTCAAAGATGCGGTCAAAGCTAGAGATTTAGCTCGCACCAAATTCATGATTGAATTTTGAGTATGAAGAAGGGCTTAATTAATTCATATAAATTTATCTGGGAAAGAGTGACAATATGTCGGGGGTTCTGGGATAGAAATTATCACACATTCATATGCAGCCCTAACAAGTCAAAACAATGAGAGTTAAATTATTTTTTCTCTTGGCCTTTTCTAAGGGCTGAGTATTTTTCTCCAACAGCCACACACAAACACCACCACCATACACACCAATGAAACAAAGTCAATGGGACTATGCCAAATTATCAAACTTTGCAAGCCGAAAAACAATAAAACGTATATTGAGCTAGACGATAAATATTTTTTCTATATAAAAATTCAAGCTTGTGTAAAAATTTTTTTTTCTAGAAATCGAATTTAAATTAGCTATCCAGATCTTTACAACATGGTGAATAGTAAACAAATAAGATGAATAAAAGTATACCCATCAATATTGAAAAGAGCTGGATATTGTCTTTGGTTGGGGAAATCTTGGCCTCAGAAAAGAATTAGCAAATAAAACAAAGTTTCAATGCAGTATTCTGTATCATCACAGGCGGCCCGCATGACCGAAGAGAGGCACCAAAGAATAATTCAAACACGCGTGTCAGGGTATTGACGGAAAATCGCGCACCTCGACGCGACAAACCAAACAAAGATATAAACAAATCAAAAGAACTCAACAGAATAATTTTTTTTGTATGGCTTGCTGAAACAGCCTCAATTACAGGAACAAAATATACAAAACAAATCCAAACTGTCAGTGAAATCAAGTATACAAACGATAGCCAAAAAGTGAACGCGAACACAATCACAATAATCAAAACGAATTACGAGTGAGCAAAGCTGAAGAGTTTTGAACAGCTTACATAAGTTGTCTTCTAAGCGCGCATACAAAATTGAGGTCGTCTTATACAAATCCGTCAGCTCCGAACGACTCGTTGTGCCAGAGGATCTGGCAGTAGGCAGTTTTCACCGACTATCTGCTTTATCCCCATTCGCACAGGTTGTCGATTCCCGAACAGGGTGTGATAGACGAAATCGACACCGTGTCTAATTTTGTCAGGAATAGCCACAGTGAACGACGATAATTCGCCACGATTTCGATACAAAAATTTAACAATAAAAGCGATACTAAAGCTGTGCTCACCTTGTATTTCGTAAGCATTGAAGCTATCCGATGCATAAGAATAACCGTAATCCTAGTGAAAATATCCAGACGTACGGAATTTAAAGATGGCAGGCGGCAGACTTGCAAAACAACTTTGCGCGCGGAATTCGTATCAATCGCACTTCTGACATCAATATTGTAGTTTTGGCCACTTTAGATGAGCAGCCAAAACCACAATGGGGGTATATTATTGCGGAAACCTACCCTGACGTACCTAAATATTAGACTAACACCAAAGTTCACGTTGAAGGGAACTCCAGTGTATAAAGTCTGCTCTCTCTTAGGCCATGGGTATTTCTCGTCCTATCTTTGCGTGGTGTAAACCAGGAAACCTTCGGTGCGTTGTCTACCAGGCACAGCCAATCATAGCACAAGGCGGGCAGAAGGGTCCATTTGTACATAGATAGGTAACACACACGCAAGCTCACAGTATTAGCGTCTAGGCCCACTAAACGAGTATAACACGCCTAGGTGATTCCTACTACAGTAGTAGAGAATATACCTCCAAAGCACGATAAGGCCCCTATCAGCCTACTACTACAATATCAACCAGTCGTAGGGCTAGGCTGTCCCACAGTCGCCTGACAGGCAGAATCGGTCGATTAGTTCCTTTTTACCTAATCCGAGGGTTAGTTCATTTTTACCTTGTGTATAATAAAACTGGGACCATTTACATCTTTGGGATAACCAAACACACTGAACAAGATTGCGTGAGGTATTTTCGTACATTGTACCATTACCGAGTAGGAATGTTAAACTTTCGGGAAAGCTGTGTTTCTGTCTGGAGAGCACAGCTGAGTAGTACATTACTTTTGCGGGTAGTGCAGGTCGGTCTTTCTTAACATGTTTAATAAGTGGTTACAAAAAAAAGTCTACATTCAAATGTAGTTTCACCATAGGGCAATATGACAGTACAGTTTGTTAGCTAGTACTCGTTTACCAGAACTCGCATTTATTGAAGACAAATACACACTAAAGAATTAGGTCAGTACAATACGGATATACAATTTTTCTATAATTTACCTCTCTCCCTCTCGCTACAAATAGAAAGGATAACAACAGCGTTAAGTAAGACCCCTCATAAATGGTACTTTCGCATTATCACGGTCGGAACTCGTGTCTCTACCCGCAAATTTCCCTAGTTTTAAATTAGTTTGTGTTGCTTAAAAAAATAACTAAGCCATTCTCGTGTCACGGAATCAGCACGAATGTAAATCGGTCATATTTGGAACATATTTCGAGCTATGTGTCCCTGTTTACATTGGCCAATATTATTCGACATCAAACTTTCAACCTCTCCCAGAGATAAAGAAATAAGGACTCCCCATATCCTTGATCTGTTTTAGATAATTCAGGGATATGAAAGTAGGGATTAATCCTATCTGGCCTGGGGAGCTGGGGGGGGGGGGGGGGGCTAACTATTCCTCACCCCCTATGGTCTATAGCATTCAAACCACCCTTGGGTCAAGCTGTACCAGAAAATGTAAAAAAAATCCAAAACGGTCGCATTGATGAAGCCATAGTGACGTCATTTTCAAAATAGCTTTTTTAGTAGATTTTTCGAATTTTTCATTTATTATGTGTTTTCTTTGAAAATACCGCATGATAAATTAGTAAATAATAGTCCGATGTCAAATAAAATGTTTTTATCCGTTTTCCTCGAAGAAAAGCAGGAATTGTGAAGAAAAATGACGAAAACATAACTTTTCTGGTTCGAACATTGCCGTCATCTTGGATTTATCCACGATCCTCTGCTCGAGGCTTAGGCAAAACAACTCAAAATGACCCCAATATGATGAACTAAAAAGGCATGGAGAGTCAGCTTTCATTTTTTGTTCTCGTCTCGGAGATAGGGGAGAAAGTTTGGTAGGTGGAGGGGGGGGGGAGCATATTGAGACTAGTAATTTACATCTACGGTGCGATACAGGTTAACTTGCAGTATATATTTATATTAAACCTATTCGGACCAATAGATAAATCTTATCCGTACCGTTGCGGTCATTCGGTAAGCCTGTTTGGCATACGTCGTGTGTGTACATATCCATCTCTATAGACATTAAATTAAATCTTGATTCACGGGAAACGAAATTAATGGGCCGGAACCAATCTTACATGAGCAATTAATATGACGCATCCATCTGCTATGTAAACTTCCTTCATGCGTAGCCATTATCCGTTTGAAAACAATTCGACAACCAAAAAGAAAATATCTGACAAGCACTTACGCATTTGCAAATAGGCCTACATTTTTATACAAGGACAGGAATATCTTGGATTGAAATAACGTTCTCGACAGTAGGTTAGCACCATGGTGCTTGATCATATAAGTATGTTTTTTCTATCAGGAATAGTGTACCCCTGCTATATTGTGGCAGTAGACTGGAGTCATCGTGCTTGACAAATAACTGTTTATTTTATCTGGAATGTCATATCATGAAGT
Source organism: Hanleya hanleyi (assembly GCA_036873755.1). Lineage (NCBI taxonomy): Eukaryota > Metazoa > Mollusca > Polyplacophora > Lepidopleurida > Hanleyidae > Hanleya > Hanleya hanleyi. The sequence continues at coordinate 7,844 of JAVTVY010049378.1, forward strand.
GGAAATATCTGATTGATATAGAATATGAATCTACTGAATTGAATTGAAATTTATTCACCAAAATATACAGCAAAGTAATGGATACCAATGGCTGAAGTGCTGAATTTTTTAGAAATATGTATGAGTAATAATTAGCCTGAAAATCCAATTTGGCGGGAATAAAACCCAAAAGGGCTTGTTCTATCCCAATAACGTCTTAAATGACATCGGTAGAAATATGAGAACAACATATGGCTGAAGAATAAAAGATTTCACGCACTGAGAGAAATGGACCAGTTGTTACAATAGATCAGTTCGTAATGAAATAGGATGTGAGTTTTGATTTAAAAAGTGATGTTGATTGAATGCCTTTCATTGGTGGGGGCAGTTTGTTCCACTCTCGAGGTCCTGTAACTTTGAGGGTGTAAAATGATAAATTGGATCGATAAATGGGTCTGTATAGGTTAAGCAGGTTTCCCCATGTCCGATAATAATGAATACTAGATTGCTTACTAAAATAGGACTGGAAAATTTGTGGCAGTATTTCGGGATGGTGAAAAAATTTGTGAGTCATAATAAGGCATGAGTAAAGATTTAATTTCTGTAGCTGTAAAATTTTTATACTTGTGGAATAACCACACTTACATGTACCATCAATTCCAGAAACAGAAATCAAACCTAGGCAGACCAGGGAATACACTTTAACATACCCCATATTCAACCTGCATCGCAATACAAAATACTTTTCTTTTGATAATGTCCTGTTCAACCATGCACAAAACACGGACGATGTGTCGCTTGGTTCAGTAAATAGGTCACCAGGAAAAAAATGTTCCTCCTATCTTCATGCGGGATAAATACCCATATTCCTACTATCAGAAGCCAGTTCGATGAGTTGGTGCCAGTAGTAATTCCATATCATAGTTAAACCCCGACTATGTGTCACCGAATGCATAAAATCAAACCATATTATGGACCAGCAAATATTTGAGAAACGCAAATTCTCATGAGAATTTGCGCGGTCATCTTTAAACAGTCCTGCACCGAACGATACTCGAAAAATTGTTTGGAAAAATATCAACAGAACTTTGAAAATAGCGATTCGAGGTTTGTGACATTTTCAAATCTTATATCCCCCGCCCCAACACGGCTGGGTGACTTTACAGTGGGCCTCGCTTCTTCGTGCCAATTCCGTGGATGTCCGTCGATGTACGTTCAAATCCTTCGCCAGCGATAACTTCCAAGCGCTTTGTAGGATTCCTCTGAATTTCGCCATGTGCATTCCTTGCAACAAGGCGTCAAATGGTTTGTTTTTTTGCGACATCTGCCTGAACGTGGTGCCACTAGGGATCGGTCCATCCTTCTGCAGATGCCCGTTCGTGTCAGTTCAAATTCTTCGAAAGCGTTAACTTCCAAAGGCTTTCTCGAATTCCTCAAAAATACGGCATATGCATTCCTTAAAACAAATCGTCGACTGGTATTGCGTTTCAGCAAGATCTGCCTGAAAGTGGAACCACAACGGCGCATTCTTCGCAAGCACTAACACTGAAACACTTTGTCAAATTCCTCCAAAATTCGGCATATGCATTCCATGCGATAAGACGTCGAATGGTATTGCGTTTCAGCAAGATCTCCCTGAAGGTGGCGCCACTCTGGTTCCAATCTTCCATTCATTCCGTTTTCGCACACGATAATATAACAAAAAACATGAGATTGATCTAATCAAAACCCCTCGGCTTTCCCCAAGTGATTGAGACCCATGTGTAGCAGAATTCGAAATTTGCTTGCGGCAATAATTTGAGGACCCCTCATTGGATTCTTCTTAAAGTTGGTAAGCTGACACCATGCCATGAAATGTCGCTTGGGCTTGCGTTTCGCCTATTTACATGTATAGATGGGGTCACCTGGTGGCAAAGTATAAATTTGGTTTCCGGGAAATACCTTGAGGACCCCTCATTGGATTCTTCCCAAAGCTGGTATGCTGACACCATGCCATGATATGTCGCATGGGATTGCGTTTCGCCTATTTGGATGTACAGCTGGTGACAAAGTCTAAATGTGGGTTCCGGGCAATAACTTGAGGCCCCCTTATCGGATTCTTGTCAAATCTGGTTTGCAGATAACATGCCATGAGATATCGCTTGGGGCTGCATCTTGCTCACTTGCGCCTACAGGTGGCGCCCCCTGATGGCAAAGTCTAAATATGGAGATAATGGGCTTATCATGTAAACATGCTTGCAAACTTATATAACAGGAAATCCCCACCACTCTCATACCAGGTTATACTGCATGTGTCAAACAGTAATTCTCATTATGTATGGCGAGCAGCAGTTCCCTCCCTCATGTATATCCCCGACACCAACACCGCTCTCAAAACTATCGCTGTCATTTCGGCAGAGGACCTAGTTTCAGTGCCATGATATATTTATCGGGGTTGCTTTTGATTGTGTTTCGCCCGCTTTTGTCTACAGGTGACGCAGTCTGGTGGCAAACTCCGAAATTTGTTTTCGAGCAATAACTTGAGAACTACTCATGGGATTCTCCTGAAATGTGTTATACATATATCTTGACAGATGTTGGTTGACATTGCGGTCTGCTCACTTGCGCCTATAGGAGGCGCCACCTGGTGGCAACATCTAAATTTGGTTCCTGGGCAATAACTTGAGGACTCCCCGTCGCATTCTTCTCAAAATTGGTATGCAGATAACATGAGATGTCGCTTGGGACTGCGTTTCCCCCACTTGCACGTACAGTTGGCAAAATCTAAATATGGAGATAATGGGCGTATCATGTAAACATGCTTGCAAACTTATATAACAGGAAATCCCCACCACTCTCATACCAGGTTATATTGCATGAGTCAAACAGTAATTCTCATTATGTATGGCGAGCAGCAGTTCCCTCCCTCATGTATATCCCCGACACCAACACCGCTCTCAAAACTATCGCTGTCATTTCGGCAGAGGACCTAGTTTCAGTGCCATGATATATTTATCGGGGTTGCTTTTGATTGTGTTTCGCCCGCTTTTGTCTACAGGTGACGCAGTCTGGTGGCAAACTCCGAAATTTGTTTTCGAGCAATAACTTGAGAACTACTCATGGGATTCTCCTGAAATGTGTTATACATATATCTTGACAGATGTTGGTTGACATTGCGGTCTGCTCACTTGCGCCTACAGGAGGCGCCACCTGGTGGCAACATCTAAATTTGGTTCCTGGGCAATAACTTGAGGACTCCCCGTCGCATTCTTCTCAAAATTGGTATGCAGATAACATGAGATGTCGCTTGGGACTGCGTTTCCCCCACTTGCACGTACAGTTGGCAAAATCTAAATATGGAGATAATGGGCGTATCATGTAAACATGCTTGCAAACTTATATAACAGGAAATCCCCACCACTCTCATACCAGGTTATATTGCATGAGTCAAACAGTAATTCTCATTATGTATGGCGAGCAGCAGTTCCCTCCCTCATGTATATCCCCGACACCAACACCGCTCTCAAAACTATCGCTGTCATTTCGGCAGTGGATCTAGCTTCTTCTGGCTGCTTGTCCAACTAGCATGCATGTTTATCAGTCTCGTACCAGACTATGCTTGGGTAACTTTAGCACACGGTCAACTACGATGGTATAGTTCCTTTATACCTCCAGGAAGAGATACTAAAGGAGATGGCGCTAGGCAATTCGGTTATTAATATCTCAATATTCCGTCTTTAGGACAAAAGGCGAACTACTGCATCATTCCCCCATTCATGGAGATCTGATAGATGGGAGATTTTTTTCTTGATATTTTAAGATATTAGACGACCGCAATATTTAGCGCTATCTCTCATCATGAGCCCCGACACATAGATAATTCATAATTTAATTACTGCCATAAAGCATCGTCTCTTGGTGGTCGAAGAGCTTGGTCAGATGTATAAAAGCCGTACTTTATCAATACGTTTCCAAGCCGAGTGCCGGAACCCTCCAAAAGAGCCTCAGGTCATCAGAGGACAACACGTCGCCTTCTACGCTGAATGGTGCACTCGAAACCCGCAGTTAATATTATCGGGAAATAATGTCTCAACTCGAATATAAGTATCTGTTAGAAGGAAGTAATTATTTTCCCCCATTCCTCGCAATGACAAATGACATGATTTCATTAAAATAACTGTACTGACATCAGACCAATAATTGCCGGACATTGTTCCATCATATATTAGGTCTGATATCACTTAGACGGTATGAAATCATGTTATCCAGTAGCAGTTTCAATGAAGCAAGGCCGATCGGTGATGCCCGATTTTATTAGTTCCACGTTTAAGACAATACTGGATTCAACTGGCCGTAATTAATGTCGGGTCGCGTTAATCACGCGGCAGAATTGCGTGGAATTCGCAGACAATATTTTGGAGTCACTCACCGATATTCAACCTCCAGCACTTTTGCTAAATATCAACCAGTCGTAGGGCTAGGGTGTCCCATAGTCGCTCGATAAGCAGCATCGGAGAATTAGTTTATTTTTACCTTGTGTATAATAAAACTGGGGCCACTTACATCTTTGGGATTTTCAACAATCTTATCAGCCATACACACGGAACAAGATTACTTGATGTATTTTCGTACATTGTGCCATTACCGAGAAGGAATGTTAAACTTTCGGGATGGCTGTGTTTTTTCATCTGGAGAGCACAGTTGAGTAATACATTATCTTTGCGAGTAGTGCAGATCGGTCATTCTTAAAAAGTTTAATAACTCTGTTTGCAAAAAAAATACTGGACACTGACTTCACCCATTCATGAGGAGCACAATACGTACATGTAGTCTACATTCAAATGTAGCTTCGTCATAGGTAAATATGACAGTACAGTTTGTTAGCACAGTCACCCATCCGCTGGTACTCGTTTTTCAGAACTCGCATTCATTTGAGACAAATACACACTAAATTACAAGCGTCTGGTCCATCATTCATAATTCAGCCTTCGTCCATTAGAGAATATCCGCGTCCATAATCCAAAGACATATTCCATATAACAGTATTAGCACCAAATTCAAAAAGACAATCATAGTAATTACAAGCGTCTGGTCCGTCATTCATAATTCAGCCGTCGTCCATTAAAGAATATCCGCGTCCATAATCCAAAGACCTATTCCATATTCCATATAACAGTATTAGCACCAAATTCAAAAAAGACAATCATAGTATACATAAACATAGGCTAGTTTCCTGCAAGAGAGAAGCGGTCGACAGTTTTCAATGATGCGGGCAAGACACCATGATGTTCCAAAATATAAAAGCCGTATCGCTGATCAGTATTCTTAATCCATAATAATCGTTCTAAAGTCGTTATCTAGAGAATGGTGTATCTCAGTCACGCTTTGATTTGTGACTGTTCATATGAGTACCATGAGAATCTTGAAGTACATGGGTTCATACGACCCCTAGCCCCGGGTTAAGCGGAATTAGACACAAGTTACGAAACGTATTGCTATCAGCATGCGATATGAGAAACTGAGAAACTTTGAGTGGAGGCGCTTGGTGGTGTAGCCCTGTTTTGTAAGTTTCTGCAACAATGTTTTGTGACGTTGATTAAAATCGTCACATTTAACACAGGATCTAGCGAAAGCTACTAGGCGTGATATGTATACGCCATGTGCAGGTCCCACTGGAATATTAGTGTCCAGAAAGGGATAGTTTACGATGTCGAAATTGTAATCATCTCTTTTGTCATACAGTCCACGAGAGAGTAGGCCCGCGCTTCATTTTTATAGAGATATAGGTCTAAATATGATGGGCCTGTAGGGTTATCTTTTGCTTCCTTCAAATCCAGTGAAGGTGGATATATATCCTTCACCGCGTCATTTATATAGCCATTATCCACAGCGAGAAGATCGTCTCTATAGCGTTTGGTGAATGAGAAGGAACGAGCTTTGAATGGATCGGGTTTTGAAAGCGCCTGCATATAGTCAACAGATATAGGTCAGCCAACAGGGGTGCACAATTAGTACCAATTGGAATACCTATACGCTGCTGATATATTGTGTTGCCAAATTTCACATAGATATTATTAATGAGAAATTCAAGCAACTCTATAAACAAAGAAACATCCCATGAATGATATCTATTGTATGTAGTAGAGCTAAAGAATGCTTTACGGCATCCGACATTAATATATCTACGATCATTTTTCTTGAACACAGATACTATTAATGCACTTAGACGGCCAATAATGTCCTGATGACGGACTGTAGTATAGAGAGTCGAGAAATCCCATGTGGATACATGTCTATACGGTATGTGACCTTTAGCATGAAGTTCTTCCGGAAGACATTTTGAGTTGAGTTATACATAAACATAGGCTTGTTTCCTGCAAGAGAGAAGCGGTCAACAGTTTTCAATGATGCCGGCAAGACATCATGATGTTCCAAAAATATCAAATCCGTACGGATAAGAATTAGATCAGTACAGCACGGATATACATTTTCCTCTCACCGCCACCGGATCATGTATAGTTTACCCCACTCCCTCTCGCTACAAATAGAGGGGATAACAACAGCGTTAGGTAAGACCCCTCATAAATGATAATTTCGCATTATCACGGTCGGAACTCGTGTCACCATCCACCCATATCCCTAGTTTTAAATTGGTTTGTATTGCTTCAAAAAGTAACCAAGCCATTCTCGTGTAACGGAATCAGCAGGAATGTAAATCGGTTATATTTGGAACATATTTCGAGCTATGTGTCCCTGTTGATATTAACCAATTTTATTCGACATCAAATCCTTCCAACCTCTTTCAGAGATAAAGAAATACGGACGCCTCATATCCCTGATATATTCAGTGATATGAAACTGGGAATTAACCTTATTTGGCCTGGGATTTGTGCGATCTGTCCGGCCTTGGGGGGTCTAAATGTTTCTTACCCTTTGTGCTATAGGGCATTCAAATAATACTCTACCCTGAGGTCATGCCGTATCAGAAAATGGTACGGCACAGTGACGTCATTTTCAAAAAAGCTTTTTTAGTCGATTTTTCTATTTATGTGTTTTCTTTGAAAATACCGCATGATAAATTAGAAAATAATGGTACGATGTGAAATAAAATGTTTTTATCCGTTTTCCTCGAATAAAAGCAGGAATTGTGAAGAAAAATGACGAAAACATCACTTTTCTGGTACCAACATGGCCGTCATCTTGAATTGATCCACGATCGTCTGCTCGAGGCTTATACAAATAAACTCAAAATGACCCCAATATAATGACCTATCAAGGTACGGAGAGTCGACTTTTATTTTTTTCTCGTTTGGCAGGGGAGGGGGAGGGCATAAAGACATTATTCATAAGACAGCTCCGTTTGAAACGAATTCGACAACCAAAGACAAAATATGTGATAAGCACGTCCGCATTTGCAATAGGCCTACATTTAAAACATTTTTATACATGGACAGGAATAGCTCGGGGTGATATAACGTTATCGGCAATTGACATTCGGCATGACGTGGAAATATCTGAATGATATAGAATACGAATCTACTTGCAGATTAAAAACAAAGTGTAACGGAATAACCACACTTACCATCAATTCGAGGAATAGAAATCAAACCTAGGCAGACCAGGGAATACACTTTAACGCGATTATACCCCATATTTAACCTGCATCGCAATACAAAATACTCTCCCTGTCATAACGTCCTGTTCAACCATGCACAAAACACGGACGTTGTGTCGCTTGGTTCAGTATAAATGTTAGCAGGAAGAAAATATTCCTCCTATCTCCATGCGGAAGTTCACTGAGTTCGTGCCAGTAGTAATTTCATATCATAGTGAAACCCGACTATCGAATGCAAAAAATCGAACCATATTATGGACAGCAAATATTTGAGAAACGCAAATTCTCATGGGAATTTGCGCGGTCATTTTCAAACAGTCTTGCACAGAACGATATTCGAAAAATTGTTTGGAAAAATATCAACAGAACTTTGAAAATAGAGATTCGAGGTTTGTGACATTTTCAAATCTTATGCTCCCCCTGCTTTTGCCCCCCGCCCCAACACGGCTAGGGGACTTTACAGTGGGCCTCGCTTCTTCGTGCCAATTCCGTGAATGTCCGTTGATGTATGTTCAAATCCTTCGCCAGCGATAACTTCCAAGCGCTTTGTAGGATTCCTCTGAATTTTGTCATGTGCATTCCTTGCAACAAGGCGTCGATTGGTGTAGCGTTTTGGCGACATCTGCCTGAACGTGGTGCCACTAGGGATCGGTCCATCCTTCTGCGGATGCCCGTTCGTGTCAGTTCAAATTCTTCGAAAGCGTTAACTTACAGAGGCTTTGTCGAATTCCGCCAAAATTCGGCATATGCATTCCTTGAAACAAATCGTCGACTGGTAAGTGGAAAGTGGAACCACTACGGCGCATTCTTCGCAAGCACTAACACTGAAACTCTTTGTCGGATTCCTCCGAAATTCGGCATATGCATTCCTTGCGACAGGACGTCGAATGGTATTGCGTTTCAGCAAGATCTCCCTGAAGGTGGCGCCACTCTGGTTCCAATCTTCAATTCATTCCGTTTTCGCACGCGATAATATAAAAAACATGAAGCTGCGCTATCCAAACCCCTCGGCTCTGAACCCCAGCTGTTATAATGTAAGGGTGTCTCTACCAATTGATTGGCTTGTGGGAAGAAATATTTACCCCTGGTATTGTAAGTGTACTTTCTTTGAAAAAAAAAGAAGTTTTCCTCCCCTTAAATTAATTTGTTTCTGGAATAAATACATACACTATAGATATACGTTTGTTCTTCGCATTGTGTAAGAGAATAAATCAATAAATCAGTCATCCAATCAATAAATAAATGTGATAGTATACAAACATGATATAGAAATCATATGCAAACTTAACATAGGAATTGGTGGATTTTATTAGACAAGGGGCATAACTCTGCAAAATACTTTCTGACACGACTCATTTTCGATAGGCATCTAGTTCGGGTCAAGAGAAACAACTGTATCACGTTAGGATGTTGTATATGGAACGGTTCTGAAATTATCACAATAACAAATCATAAATGGACAAGGGGCATAACTCTGCAAAATACTTTCTGACACGACTCGTTTTCGATAGGCATCTAGTTCAGGTCAATAGAAACAACTGTATCACGTTAGGATGTTGTATATGGAACGGTTCTGAAATTATCACAATAACAAATCATAAATGGATTTTTATTTGTAAAAAGGGGCATAACTGTGCAAAATATTGTCCGAGATGACTCATTTTCGATAGGCTTCTGATTTACGTAAAGATAAATAGATGTAACAAGTTTGGTTGCCATGCATGAAACGGTTCTGTAGATATCGCGGTAACGGACGGACGGACGTACGGACAGTCGTACATGATGACGACAATACCCCTAGGCCAAAGTTGGCCGAGGGGTAAAAACTGGCAATAACTTTAGAACCGTATTCTTCTCAAATTTGGTATGCCATGTCATGAGATGTCGCTTTTGACTGAGCTTCGCCCAATTGCGCGTGCAAGTGGCGCCACCTGGTAGTAAAATATAAAAATCGTTTCCGGGTAATAACTCGAGAAACGCTCATCGGGTTATTCTCAAATTTGGTATGAATATACAATGCCATGAGATGTCGCTTGGGATTAAGTTTCACCCACGTGTGCTAGAAGTGGCGTCATTGGTGGCAGAATTCGAAATTTGCTTCCGGCAATAATTTGAGGGCCAGTCATCGGATTCTTCTCAAAGTTGGTACCATGCCCTGAAATGTCTTTTGGGATTGCGTTTCGCCTATTTACATGTATAGTTAGTGTCACCTGGTGTCAAAATCTAAATTTGGTTTCCGGGCAATACCTTGAGCACCCCTCATTGGATTCTTCCCGAAGCTGGTATGCTGTCACCATGCCATGATATGTCGCTTGGGATTGCGTTTCGCCTATTTGCTTGTACAGCTGGTGACACCTGGTGGCAAAGTCTAAATTTGGTTTCCGGGCAATGACTTGAGGCCCCCTTATCGGATTCTTGTCAAATTTGGTTTGCAGATAACATGCCAGGATATATTTCTCGGGGTTGCTTTGGATTGTGTTTCGCCCGCTTCTGCCTACAGGTGACTCAGTCTGGTGGCAATCTCCGATATTTGATTTCGGGCAATAACTTGAGAACTGCTCATGGGATTCTCCTTAAATGTGGTTTACATATACCATGACAGGAGATGTTGGTTGACATTGCGGTTTGTTCACTTGCGCCTACAGGTGGCGCCACCTGGTGGCAAAAGCTAAATTTGGCTCCCGGGGCAATAACTTGAGGACTCCCCGTCGCATTCTGCTCAAAATGTGTATGCAGATATCATGAGATGTCGCTTGGGACTGCGTTTCGCCCACTTGCATGTACAGTTGGTGACACCGGCAGGCAAATTCTAAATTTGATTTCCGGGCAATAACTTGAGGCCCCCTTATCGGATTCTTGTCAAATTTGGTTTGCAGATAACATGCCATGAGATATCGCTTGGGGTTGCATCTTGCCCACTTGCGCTTACAGATGGCAAAATCTAAATATGGAGATTATGGGCTTAACATGTAAGCATGCTTGCAAACTTATATAACAGAGAATCCCAATCCCAGAGAATTATATCCTATTTCCTTGGGAAAATGCCACACGACCGCGAAGCTGTCTGATTAGTAAGATTTCAACTGTCTGTTAAGTTTTAGACCCACTTTACCTCGCCTCTTTCCCACGTTGAAGAGGCTGCTCATCACATATCGCATGCTGATAGCAAAATACGAACGTAGCGTGCAAAATCTATGGCGCTACGTTTCGTAACTTGTGTCTAATTCCGCTTAACCCGGGGCTAGGGTCCGTATGAACTTATGTACTTCAAGATCCTCATGGTACTCATATGAACAGTCACAATCAAAGCGTTACTGAGATACATCATTCTTTAGATGACGACTTTACAACGAAAAGCATGGATTAAGAATACTGATCAGCGATACAGATTTGATATTTTTGGAACTTCATGATGTCTTGCCGGCATCATTGAAAACTGTTGACCGCTTCTCTCTTGCAGGGAACAAGCCTATGTTTATGTATACTATGATTGTCTTTTTGAATTTGGTGCTAATACTGTTATATGGAATAGGTCTTTGGATTATGAACGCGGATATTCTCTAATGGACGACGGCTGAATTATGGCTGACGGACTAGACGCTTGTAATTATATTCGAATCCTATGGTACATTTGGGGAGGAGGGGGGGGTAAATACTTGAAAACAAAAAATCACCCTATTGAAAAAGAGAGTTTCTGTGAATAAATTGACATATCTTTCTTATTAATATTTATTATATTGTATTAGTACATATGCCAGAGTTATATACAATCAGGTTTTTGTTTTGTATCTCAATGTATGACATCATTCAGGGGCCGTATCAAAATATCAACTTAAAAAAATTCCTTTCCAGAGAAGGGGGTTCGTGTACTTCAATGGTCGTAATTCGCTTATGAAATCATCCAAACATTATCCTATATAGTTCAGCATATTGCGTAGTGTTTATTATTATCAAAGGTGGTTCTTGTATCCCAGTTGTATGATGTCGCTGGGCGGTAATATTCACGTGTCAATTGAACAAAACATGAACCCTCTGAAAGACGGGTTTATATGTAATTAAATATTTATGTCCACCTTAAATATCGTCTAATTTGTTTTTTTTTCTTTCATTTCAACCGATGACAACGAATAGGGGCCATGTCAGAATTACGGATAGAAATAAAATGCTCTCTCCGACAAGGACTAAACATAAACCAATATTCAGAATTGGTCAGTATGAGTGTTCTTGTATCTTAACGGTATGATATTACATAGTCTGTATTCAATTTACGAATGAACACATATGGTGTTACGAAAGTGTGCATGATTTCTATATGGATATTCAGACCAGTTTCACAATTCAAAGTACCACGTCAGAAGATTAATAGTGGGAAGAATTGCGTGAACATGGCTGAAGAATTGCGTGAACATGGCTGAAGAATTGCGTGAACATGGCTGTTGAAGACAATAATCGCTGAGGTGGTGAACTGATTTTTAGGTCAGTGACCTAAAGTACTTTCCCAGAATAATCACGTTGGTCATAGAGCTGTGCTAATCACAGAAGAACAAGTAATACGATATAAATCCTTCATGAGTGGCAGATCAGTAGCTTTAGTACGGAGAGGCTTATTTGCTGGAGTTACCCGATTATAGTAGTTGGAAATCCCCTTCAAGCATCGGTAATTGCCTCAAAGTAACTGCTTCTTTGATATATGTATTTATTGAAAAACGCGAATATCAGTATCTCTCTACAGCACATCATACCGGAAACTTTTTGTCCTGGTTTATTTTGAAAATATTTCTACTGTACTTCTTGCAACAGATCCGAGATAACACGGCTGGGGCCAGACGTACGGATCATGCTTAATATGGGCCGTTTTGTGGAACTCAAATACACATCTAGCTCTCTACCACTGTTTTAGCCTGGACTGAGCCTGTCCATCTCATCATACAAGACTTGACCCCCCCCCCCACACACACACACACACTCCCCTCGCCAGCGTAGCCACCTTTCGTTGATACAAGAAGAAAATCTCCACAATAGAAGCATAATTCCATTCATACTTTTTCGGAGATAATCTAGTTATTCGCTTAACTCTTTACACGTTCAATGCTCGATATTGAGCACCCAAACAGCTACGTTTTGAAACGTATAAGTCTGATTGGTTACAGCCATGCGCAGTCAGCGAATGGTTGACCGTAATTGAGGACAGAAGGTTAGTATTGATAATGAATGAAGTTTGTTTACATCATCACGAATCAGTTCAGCATCATTATTAATTAAATTAGAAACCATGTTGAGGTCAAATGCCTGTTACATATTGTTATATCAGATACTAAAGCATAATGATGGATATACTTGTCACAATCAGGGCTGAATGCACCACAGTTTTCGTTGTAATGGTTTTGGAATATAACCTATTCCGTGCACGAATAATCAGAGATAAACTGAATATGACAGGACAAGATGCCATTCAATGCAGGAATCCTTTTATTATTCGGGGCATTTATCTAAAGCTATCAGTATCCAAGTTTTCACATCAGAACTCATCATCTTGGGCCCAGTTTTCTCTGATCTGTGATCCAACTTTCCTCTTCTACAGATAATGGTACCCAAATTCAGCTTCAAGAGACCTTTTAGAAATTTCAAATTTATTTCATATCGAGTCGTCCAAATTGATTAGAAGTGCGGTGAATATTTGATTTGAATAGGATCAATGATTGTTTCGTAATTTATCGATCAAGCTTCAGTACAAGGGTTACGTAAAGAAGCTGAAAAAAACAACAGAAAACTGTTGCAGTAAATTTGGTGAAGCTGGAGGTGTACAGTGAGATCTGAAATTACCCTCAATCTCTTGAAAAATTTAACATTTCTGACGATGGCCAATACCGTATTTTAAATTTAGCAATGATACTGTAATCGGCAAGTAAATATGCAATGATATCAAAGGATTTATTGTACCACTCATTCTGTATCTCTTACAAGTTTCTTTCATACTCGTTTGACGCAAAAGCGCTACACACAGTAGGGAACAGCGTATTTTTCAGTTGAAGCTCATATTTGTCAAGTGAACAGATGAGCTGCATTTACTAATTCTGTGAATAACTGATGCAGTTGTTCTTAAGAAATATATAGTAAAACAGAAACAGACGAACTATTCAGTAAGAAGATATGCTGAACCTATCACCTATGTTCTGCTCTCTCATATTTTTTAACAGAGTATAGTTTGTTCAGTTTTTATTTTAAAACGAATCTCATTTACATATGATAAAACTATGATAACAATGTTAAATAATACACGACACATTCCATGCAGATTGGATCAGTATTGAAACAATATTGCTATATAATCAAACATAGCCACTTTAGCAGCCGCGAGTACGTTTCCGACTAGATATTTGAATATGGACTACAGACGACGTTATAGTTTTGGAAAACTACCGTCTATCCCCATAATATATAACTTCGCTTTCAACTGCTGAGTAATGAATGAGGCAAATACCGCTGGTCCCGCCAAATAATTATTTAGAAATATATAGCGGGTCATTTACACATAACCCCCTTTTCAAGACGGAGAAGATTTGTTGAACTGAAATTTGAATACAATCCCAATTACATCATACGGCTGAAAGATAAAACAAAAATACTAACTAAAAACACTGCTAGGTAATGTTGAGAACTATACTATGATATTCAGACATATTTGGATCAGTAATAAGAAGGAGATACCTACACACTTACACATACCCCCATTTGGAAAGTTGACATTTGGATACGGCCCCCAAGTATGTCATAATAGGTTGAGATGCAAAAAAAGATTCGTGGTTTTATATGGCAATGCCACAAATTCTGAATAAAATGTAATGAATTTCAGAGAGATAGGGTTAATATTAAGAAAGATATGACAGTTCAATCACATATCCACGTTTTTTTTCAAGATGCAATATATTTTTTCTGATAAAATTTCATTTCAATACCACCTCCAAACACATCATATGGTTGAAATACAACCACGATCTTAGGTATTAAATAACTTCGCGAGATAACACGAAGTAATATTTTATCACGTTTACATAGATTGGTTCAATACTAAGAGAGATATAGCAATACCATTTTTTAGTTGACATTTGGGCATATTCCTCATGTGACCTTATAAAGTCGGGAAACAGGAACAAATCTTGATAACACATAACTCTGTTAATATTAATATATGATACAGTTTAAGCAGATTAGACAAATAACAAAAAAGCTACGGCGATTAAGCTACACCTACGCCCATTTTCGGCAAAGTAAAATGAATGTCTGTAGTGGGTCATATCGTCCGCTGTAGAAGAAAAAACTACACCACTTTGGAACTCTACATCCACCTTGGGTAATACCCCCCCATAGCCATAGAAAGTCATGGTATATATGGAAATTA
>JAVTVY010049379.1:0-23830 GCA_036873755.1 Hanleya hanleyi
GTTATAGAAAACCGTTCACCATTTGTTTTAAATGAAGATCGTTTTTAATCGAATCAAAACGTCACACATATCTATAGCAGGGTGGAATCAAAACCCCATTATATCGAGTTTGTTTGATGAAGAAGATTGGCCTAGATGATGTTCTGGGCTACACGAATAAGGCCTGGCACACACGAGCCTTGACAAGTGAGAC
The DNA here is from genome assembly GCA_036873755.1 of Hanleya hanleyi. Taxonomy (NCBI): domain Eukaryota; kingdom Metazoa; phylum Mollusca; class Polyplacophora; order Lepidopleurida; family Hanleyidae; genus Hanleya; species Hanleya hanleyi. Next base: position 194 of record JAVTVY010049379.1, read on the forward strand.
CAAATTTGTGGAAGACTGTTACGGCCATTCCCTATATATCCTGGTCTGGTGCGGCCATCGTCTATAATACAAGCTTGTAAGCATTAAGCTTATGGTCACTGCAGACTTCCATAAATTTAGTCTCACTTGTCAAGAAAAACTGGCTCGTGTGTACCAGGCCTAAATTGAATGATGGGACAGGTGTTCAGTGTGGCACACAGGCCCGCAAAACAAGAGTTTTGGGGGGTGTGGACGTGGTATTATGGTGAAGCGTCGAAATATGGGGTCTCTATATATAACCCCATGCTTTATATAATACCACAACAACGCGTGAAACGCACTTTGGGTGAATCGAGAAATGAACGGTTTATCGCCAAACAAAATACACTAGCATATTCTACAAGTATCACTTTATATATTTCAAATTAGTAAATTTGTGCAATTTTTTACCTTTGCCGGGCGATTCAAAATCCAACGTAACTGTCCATCCATCTAGGAACAGCGCGATCATGGCGGGCTTCGTTCTCAATTCTGATTGGTCAGTCGCGACACGCCTCCGGCAAGAGAGGTCACACACCGATCAGCTGTCGCAACTGACCAATCAGAATTGAGAACGAAGCCCGCCATAATCGCGCTGTTCCCAGATGGATGGACAGTTACGTTGGATTTTGAATCGCCCGGCAAAGGTAAAAAATTGCACAAATTTACTAATTTGACGACGGGAATATATAAAGTGATACTTGTAGGATATGCTGATGTATTTTGTTTGGCGATAAACCTTTTATTTCTCGATTCACCCAAAGTGCGTTTCACGCCTTGTTGTGGTTTTATATAAAGCATGGGGTTATATATCGAGACCCCATATTTCGGCACTTCACCGTAATACCACCGTCCACATCCCCCAAAACTCTTGTTTTGCGGGCCTGTGGTGTGGCATAATGCGAGGCAACCCTGTTTTAGCGTTTTGTTTCCGTTTCGAAGAAAAGGCGTTGATCGGTGTCACCTCGCGAGGTGAAATTGGATAGTTCCTTAAAAACGCTTACGAGCAAACAAACAAAAAAGCAAACAATATATGGGCTGTCCTGATATGTTTATTCAACTCAATGGTGTGGCGTATCATTCTGTTTTTATGATGATAAATTGCGATCCGTTTGGGAGAGTGAATGCGACAATGTTGTTATCGCTGATAAGTCGAAAGAAAATTGATGTAATGTTGAGAAGAATGAAGCCCTGTTACAGTTTTTGTGCTGCATCAGAAAAATATCTATTTTTGTGATAAAAATTTAATGCGTACATGCCTCTGTACATAAATATCCAATTCTGTGAAATATAATTTATTTTAAAGACTTTTGAAAAGTAATAGCAAGCTTGTATTTCCTTATGTCGGTTATATATGTCTTACTTTTCAGCGAAGGGATAAACGTAGTGCATGTATTATATTTTTATACTGAATGTATCATGTAGTTTAGTCTTAGAGAATGGTCGATACTTGTCTGTGACAGCAGTCATGCAAAGTCGCACTTGGTTAAACAAGGGAACCATCCATCCAAGCGCCTGTGGTTGTATCCGAAATAAGCGCCCGCAGTTCCACCGCGGTGTGTCCATCGGGATGTCAAGCAGGGCGAAGCCGTGGTTGCTTTTTTGTCCTGTGATGGACTTAACTTCAGGCATGGAGATATGAATTGATTCCCACACCGGAGTCTCACCAGGAACACGAATAAACAGTTGCCCGGTCTGCCCAGCAGTTGGTTGTCCTGTTGCGGGATCGAAGACGTTGAAACCAATAGCGTACTTTCCATTATCGGGTGCCTTGAATCTTGTGTTTGCAGAGTCATACGAAGTCGCACTGCCGAAAATGTTGGAGATATAATCGACATCAAATACCACCTGGGTGTAACCTCCGGACGTTGGTAGCGGCTCTTTATACGCAAAGAATCTGTACGGATCTGTAAATGATGAAATCATTGATTAAATATTTTATTCATACAATATAAAGTCAGTTTTTTCTTAGCCAGTGTATCTGATTTGATGGAAGTTTATACTGCACCTAGCAAAGTTTTCATGTCTTCGTTCGTTGCGCCCACAGGTGTTTGGCAAGTTAATTAGCTGGGGGGGGGGGGTATCGTCAACAATAGGTCCGATCTGCTGTTGACGATACCTCCCAGCTAACTTGCCAAACACCTGTGGTTGCTCCTCTTATTCAATTTACATCATGGGAACCACTAAGTTCCACCACTATCCGAACATAAACACCAAGATGTTCAAAAGGTCACAAACCACTAAAAAACAGCCTTTCTTAATATTCGCCGCCACAACTGACCCACTACGCCAGGTAGTTCGAATTTCCGCTCAAACATAAAGAAAAAAACAGCATTTTTTTCGAGATACGACTGCCAGAAATTAGGTCAATCCTCCGACATAATCACAGCGAATATGGGAGACGGGTAGCCCGAAAACATCGGCTAAGGAGTCTATTTTTTGTTTTTTGTTTGGTTGTTGTCGAACGGACTCCTGGAATGCCACGCCCCCTTACGCTATATTCACCTATCACAGCTCGAGTTTCTGAGTTAGGGAGACGGGCAATCAAACTGGCCCAGAGTTTAGCCTGATAGGCAATGCTAAGTTTTCCCCTATTAAAATTTTAAAAGGTTGTTCGGACATTTCTTAGTTATGTTGAATATTATAGAAACGCTTTTTAAATATATCACAAACCAGCATTTCTCGCCCAGTCAGGTATATTGACCAATCAAATTTCACCGGAAGTTAAGTCCTGATTATAATCTTAGACTCAAAAATATCAATGGTGGTTTGTGACCTAAACCGTGAACTAGTTCAGGCTGAAACATGCATGTGCTCAAATGGAACTTCATTTTAGTGTTTACGCTAGCACCCAGGGGATCACCAGTTCGACCTTGATATTTGTGTCTGATCAAGAAAGCCTTATGATCAAACTTCACTTTTCAACAGGCGAAATGTTCATCAGTCATTTGAATTGCGCCTTAGCAACAAATGCACCATGGACTATTATTGAATACCATTTTCTGAATTTGTTGACACAATGCTGTTATAACTAACGTCATTGTAATAACAAACATTGTATAGTGTCATTGTCTCATGTTTACCAGCTCTCGAATTTTACAAGCATCGATATACGGTACGCCAAGCTACGATTGTTATACCCTGGACCTAGTCCGAGATTCTTCTGACCATTAACCATATGACCGATAATTTCTGATAGATCGTCAGCAAAGAGCATGAGCGCTTCTATCAGAATGTATCGGTCGTATGTCCAAGGTTCAGAGGAAGCTCGGACTACCGCAATCTGATTAAAATTAAATCATATCTGTTCCCCCCATTTGGATATGTCGCTTGTAGGATCTAACCGGCTTGCAGTAACGCGAGTGTCAACCAATCTCGAGAAGTCTTCATAGTGCTTTGAAGAGAACATAATGGTATGGACTTTTTGGTTGGCTCAGCCGAATCAGACGCCACGCTGTGTGGGTATCTTCTGGTGTTGCCGCACTCCCGTCAGAATGGCACCATAATGCGGAGTAGAATTATGGACCGGTCATTGACGTAAACCCATGGATTAAAGCAGAGCCACGACCCTATCCCCCCTATCCGACTGCAAGTAAAGTGTGGCCGTGATGTCATAAGACTATTGAATATTCATCAGCTGGGCGCTCTGAACACCAAATCCAACCGAAATGAGTAAGATCCTACATAGCGACATATACGATTGGGGAGCATTGATAGAATATTAATTCATTAAGATTGCATCTAGCATAATCATAATTCTGTCTTTTCGACAGTCTATCTTCGTACCGGGTGTGAAGCCTCGGTTGGTCATCCTCACCACACCGCCGCTGAGTACCGATCACTAATCAATGGCCTGCTTTTATGGAGAATTGTCCAACTTAAGAAACCAGTTTGCTTGATCGAATCTAAAACGTCGTATTATCCCACAATTATATTACGTATTTTCCGCTCTTTCAGCTGAAGCCACTTCTGCTTCGCTGAAAGGAAATGTAAGAGCACAGGAGGCCGTTACCGTTGTTAATTGATTAAATACGTTGATTACGACGGGGAGGGAGGGGGTATCGAGGGAGTATATAATTGGCGAACAGAGGACATTTAAGTCGGCACCGTCGCCACACCACTCGCCCAAAGTTCAGGTTTTATAACCCGTTTTCTTCTGAAATCGAATATGATTCATTGTCAACAGAACGAGAAATTGTTTAATTACATATACCTTTTTCCGAAATGACATCTTAAGTAAAAAAAATCCATATCCCCGTTAAATTTCAACCGATATTTGAGATATTTCAAGATTAACTTTAACCCGGATAAAATCTCTCACCAGAGTGCCCGAGAACGAGCGAGACGTCCTCGCCAGGCCCGAGTTCGTCGCCAACTAGGGCCCGGCGCACACGAGAGATATCAGCTGAGCTATATTGCCTCAATTGCCTGTCAGCTCAGGGGCTAGCTCTCGTGTGGTTTCAGCGCACACTGTTGGCTTGCGTTCGCCGCACACGCTGAAGATTTGGCCTCGCGAGGCGAAATTATCAAACAAGTTTGATATTTTTTCCACGGCCTCGCGAGGCCAAAAACTCACCAAAAACTAGCCCCTGAGCTGACAGGCAATTGAGGCCGTCAGCTCAGCTGATAGCTCTCGTGTGCGCCGGGCTTAAGGCCAGCTCGCAGCTGACTTGAGACTGTTCTTTTCCCTCACCCCAATTTAACCAATTAAAAACGGTAATGAGCCCATGTGGGCTTCATGTCAGCTGCGAGTTGACCCCAGTTGACGACAAACTCGGAAGTCCCGCTCGTTCTCGGACACTCTGGTGAGAGATTTTATCCAGGATACGGTCTGTCTGGAAATGTAGGTTGTAATTTGGCGGGGATATGGACTCTTTTACCTGAAGAGGCCAGACCGGAAAAGAGGAAAGTAAGCATTATGCAATTTAACCATTTCTCGTTCTGTTGTGAAGTTTATTCGACTTTCGAAAACCCAAGATTTTGGGAGCTTGCATGATGTGGCACGGCGCCTCTCTTCTCCATTTATATACTTTCTCGACCCCCCTCCCCAACCAACGTACACGCTCAGAAATATTCAGGGAATAATCCTGAATAAATCAGGCTGCACATCCACAACTCAATTTCGGGGATTTTACCAATCTCAGTAAACTCGGATATAATATCACGGAATATTATATCTGAATTCAACCCTATATAAATTCCATGCGAATTTGAAACTATATTTGTTAGCCAATCAGGTGGCTAGCTTGTTTAAATCACGCCAACAGCAGCATGTGGACTAATTTTTAAACATTATCGGGAAACAGTATCCAAATATGGAGTCATTTCCAGACGGTCTGCATGGTAAACAGTGAAGATCAAAGAGTTTACTCCCATTTAAAAGCCTGGCTTTCTTAGGGGGGTAGAAAATATCAAAAGATTGTGCCGCGCGAAGATGTTAATCTCCCATTCTCAAAGAGAGCCGTGTCTACCCGCGGGAGACCAAAGCGACTCTCATGTAAACTGGTGACATTTTTGAATCTCCAATCTCAAAGCGAGGCAGCATGACATCACTCGCTCGACCGGGACTATTCTCCCGCGGGTAGACACGCAAAATGGTACATCTTCAGAAAATTTATGACCTGACCCAAAGATCACAAGATCATTATTGTTTAGCATCATCAGATAAACAAGAATAGTACGATCAGACAACATGCAGGCGAAAATACGGTATAATTGACGTAATTCGTTGTTTTCCGCGTTTCAATGGTTGATCTTCAATGCAGAATCTAGGTCAACTAAATTTATGTCTGCTGCTTCAAACGAGTAGGCCATAAATAAAGTTCAACGTTCAGTTTTATTTTTTTAACAACAAAACTTGCATAATGATAGCAACAAAAGTACATATCATAGGGCGTGTGAACAGTACTATGTAGTGAATGAAGAACAGAAATGCTGCAACTGCCTTGCCCTGATCAAGTACATGTCACCCTAAGAACCTGGCATAGGTACTAAATTTTCCGAAGATGTACCGTCTTGCGGTAGACACGGCTCTCTTTGAGAATGGATCGGAACTGTGCGAACTACTTCCTGTATTAGATAACTCGCTTTCACGGCCAAGTATACATACCGACAATAATTTGTTCGCGATTGATATGCTCCGAAACGGAAAGAGTCATTTTCCAATTATATAGCCCACGTTATGTTTAGCAATTCGCTTCTAACTCGGCGGAGTCAGCAGGTCAATGACAAGCCGGATACAGACGGTGAAAATCATACGCCGCCTACTCGCCCCCCAAATTTTGGGGGGATGGCTCCCATTTACATGTGAGACTCTTTCTCGCAGTAGGGAGTCTCGCGAGACGAGAATGGTTAATCTCCATGAAGTAAACGCCAATCATTGTCAGAGAGAAAAGTCAGAAATTGTCGTGATTGGCTTATTATGGGATCTCGCAGAATATCGGCGAACATTTCGCACGAAGTTTTCGTAGCGTTATGTCCATTTGCGTACACTTCGCCATCCATAAGATGGCTTGCGAATCGTGTGTTTCCATTATCGCGGTGCGATATCCGGTACTTTACCGTATTCTGTTCGGCCTTCATCCGGCGGAGAACAGACTCGAGAAATCTGATAAATTACAGGTTTTCATACCACTTCGGAAGCAGATTTTGCCTGGGCTTACAAAATATATAGGTATGAATAACTTTCGTATCATCCGAGAGGTGTGATAGATCTGTAATTTTGAACAAGTATAGGACATCACATGACTCGAAAATGGCGGGTTACGTTGGGGTTACGTCGGTAAACTTTAGCTGATTGGCTGACGAAGTCACGTGGTATTGATTTCTGGAAATTCCCTCTTGCAATTGCCGAAAGTAGGCTGAAAATGGATACACACGACCCCAGGGTCAGTCTTACCGCGTATAGATGAACAAGATGGTTACAGGTTGCGCTATGTCTAGATAGTATTCCCCTGATTTACCATCTTGGTTTTCCTAGATTAGGATTTTACCTAAAACCCAGGGATAATTTCCTGAAATTCAGGTATATCATCCATGAATTAAAGCTAAATTACCTGAATTTTAGGAGATTTTACGTACCTGAATAGGGTCGGGAACTTACTAATCAGGGTGGTAAACTTTGCTGAATTTCAGGGATAATCCTGTCATTCAGGGATCTTTTTCTGAAATTCAGGAAATTATCCCTGGATTTTAGGTAAGATCCCTGAAATTGAGTTGTGGATGTGCAGCCTGATCTATTCAGGATTATTCCCTGAATATTTCTGAGATTGTAATTAACCAATAAACAACGTTAATGAGCCCCCGTGGTTCTAATCCTCTCCCTCAGTCCATTCGTCCGCCCATCCCTCCCTATCTTTGCTGATAACAGATGCTTCGCTATTGCTGCATAGAATAGAAAATATACTCACTCGTAGCCGCATCACACATGGCCAGGACACTGAACAGATATACCAGAACCGCCTTCATTCTTGCTGTCTGTCGGAAGCCGTTGAGAGAAGATGTGTATAATTCTTGATACCGTATCAGTTCGTTGTAGCTCTTTCAAAGCTGCCTAATACGCCGAGGCACGCAGGCTTTTATTCGAAATTCCCAGTCACATTTTCGCTCTATTTGCATCGAAAATGTGCATCGTCAGCCTTAGTCATCAAAACTCATGACAAAAGAAGTTGGCAAAAAGTTGGTAGATGTTACAAATGGATGGCCGTTTTGCTCCATTTGAGTCGCGAATATGCATAGTCATCGTATTTCCACACGCCTCAGGACTAAACAACTTGGTAAACAACGGAAGATGTTATACAACTGTCTAGCCGTTTTGTTCCATTTGAATCAGAAATGTGCATGTTCATCCTTATTTTGCAAAACTCTAGAGTAAACAGTATGCTGGGAGACATTTAATTTACATTTTTCTTGTCACGATATCGATACACCGATATAATTATAGAAAAGAACTCGTTAAGGCCGGATATTAAATCGAGAGCGTAATTTACTCGGGACTCGCAGAGGACATATGGATGAATGAGCACAATATAATGCAAGATTCTCATGGTGCTAACATGAGCAAACACAATCAAAGTCATACTTAGATAAATTCTACTCAAGAAATCGCCTCGAAGTTGCTCAAGGGACACCAATAGTAATAATTATTGGCTTACTGTTCTGTTTTGAAAGAAACTAGCTTTTGTAAAACAATCAAATTTTATCATATGGTCGCTTATCGACTCGAATAAAGTATTTTGATTACGGACGACGGACTTTTATTGGCGGCGGCTGACTGAAAGATTTGACGCGTGTTTTGTACTACAGGACTAAAAACTGGCGTTAGCCCTATAACAAGATATATCTTGAAAGCCATGGAAAGTTGTATTTCGCGGATAAATCATTTAGTAGGACAATCACTTCTCAATCAAACTGATAGAAATCTAGAAAGCATAAGATAAATCTTATTCCGCAGACGAAATTTCGATATTAATTGTCGATGTTATGTACTTTGCGTTGTTAAGGGCTCACATGTCGACCCATATAGCGCTGCCTTGCGATATTAAGGATCGACCTTTTCGATCTTTTGTCCATTACGATGTTAAGAGCTCACATGTCGACCTTAACGTCGCATTGCGATATTTAGGGTCGACCCTGTCGATATTTTGTCTCTTGCGATGTTAAGGGTTAACATGTCGGCCCCTAACGTCGCATTGCGATATTAGGGTCGACCCTGTCGATATTTTGTCTCTTGCGATGTTAAGGGTGAACATGTCGGCCCCTAACGTCGCATTGCGATATTAGGGTCGACCCTGTCGATATTTTGTCTCTTGCGATGTTTAGGGTTAACATGTCGGCCCGAACGTCGCATTGCGATGTTAAGGGCCCTCATGTCAACCCTACAGTCATGTCGACAGTTAACATCCATGTTGTTAACATCCAGTTAACATGGTCGTTGCGATGTTAAGCACGTCTGTAAACAGGGTTGTCGCGTTTACGGTTATACCCGATTTCTGTCGTGTTCTGTTCATTGCCTTAGTTATGTACACGCTTTCACCCTGCCTGTCTGAGGGCTGACGTTGAACCGATTACGGTATGACGTTTTTGCCAGTTATACTTATTTTTGTCTCTTAGCGACAATATCAACATGACAGTGTGACTAACGTCACAGGACCTACGTAGTAGGTTAGGCATTAGGACTTCGACGTGCACTGAACTCTTGGAAATCCCCTCGCTCCAAGTTGAAATCCTGCCTAATTTACGATGGGCACGGCCCAAGTGAGAATCTCCTGTGATTTTCATCAAAAATCACCAGAAATTTTCATAAAAAGTACGGCAGCTCAGAACTTGCTGGTAACAGTCCCCTAATGCACCTTCATGCAAAAATTCAAGGTTCTAATGTCAACGGTTCCCCTTATTTTGCCGACGAAAGGATTCGGATAGACTCCCACAGTCACTGACTGACTGACTACCGGACAATTTGCAGATGATAGCCTACTTCGTAGGAATAAATTCTTATCGAGCTTGTCGTCAGTCGGACCTTGCCCATCCGAAATTGTTGAACTGCTGTCATTTGAGGGTAGTTTATCATCTGTAGGCTATACTGTTAAATTTCTGGACATTGTATCGGACATTTTGTCCAATACCACATACACTGAACGTCTGTCATTTTCTGCTGAATAGGATAAATTCGTCAGAAAGTAAAGCATGCATGTTTTCATGGCTTTATCTTCATTCGGCGCGTCTAGCAAATGGTCACAACTATGCCCAAACGTCCCACAATGTTCAAAGGCAGGAGAGCTAGCTTCGCATGAAGGTAACAATGAAGTATAGTTTTGTCCCATTACGTTCCAGGTTAAACAGGTTCAGTTCGCCCCTGAAAAACTGACCTTCTTGTACTTTAGCCTGGAACTACACACTGATGTTTTTGATTACCACTCCTCCCACTTCACGTGAAATGTACCAAACCACACTCATGACCAAATGATTTTTGAGAACGTAAACTGCCTTCTGAGACGAGCACTTTTCAACCGTCTGAGCTGGTCACGTGGGGATTGTGTCCTGAAAAGAACACAGGGTTGCGACTGTCACAATTTTTTCAGAAATTAATCGACACTTACTAAGTTAGCGAAACGCAATAAAAGTTAGTTATGATATTATCCAGTAATAACACAACTGAGCATTTAATGCGGGATATGCTTACCACGAACACCCACCTTTGGCGGAAGTGACGTCATTTAGTTCGTTTTAACCTAAAGGAAGGAAAATTTTGAAACTCTTGACACCACAGATAGGTCAATATCTGAAGAAGTACTGAGGGTAATATTATAGCCAAGCTCCAAAGAATAAATATTTTGCAGCTAATTCTGTAACCTGCCCCCCATCTTTGCAATCAGTGAAATTTGATATCTACACTATATAAGTCCTAATGCGCTAAAACATATTTCAGATAAGTTAGGGAGTAATCTGGGCACAATTCCCCATATATGTGTACCACGTCCTATAGGACAGTTAAGAAAGAAAGTGATGTAATCATAGGCATATCAAGGGAAATAACTACATCAGTCAAAAGTGATTTGCAGAACGCGGAGAGCTAAAATAGAAGCGAATTTGTGAAATTTTAGCCTGCGAATCTAAGTAAATTTGCTGACTGGTCGGGAGATCGGTTGCAAATTTAACATAAAATTGTCTCCGACTGAAATCTTTGTCCATATTCATATGTTTCATATAATTAGAGCAAACTGCGGAACATAATGACCCTCCCTCCCGCCCGGACTTGCCAGCTTGTGAAGGGGAGGGGAGGGGGGTGTTTTTCGAGTCATTTTTAGTAATTATACCCCTGTGATATCTAGCATTTCCCTTCTCAGCATCCTCTAACGGGACGAAATAAAAATTAACTGCAAAATTACGATCGCCGTGGATTTAGAACACCATATCTCAGGTGGAATACACAAACTTTGATAAAAAACAGCGATTTCGGGTCTATCGTCCAGGATTCCCCTAAAGGGCCTCATGTGTATGAAACTCACGAGTTGCTCAACATTTTCATCGATTCCAATTAGATAATATTGCCAAACATTGATGACTGAATGAAAAATGAATCAGCAAGCTCCGTCTTTATGTCACATCTGTAGGTAACAATGAAGTATAGTTTTGTCCCATTACGTTCCAGGTTAAACAGGTTCAGTTCGCCCCTGAAAAACTGACCTTCTTGTACTTTAGCCTGGAACTACACACTGATGTTTTTGATTACCACTCCTCCCACTTCACGTGAAATGTACCAAACCACACTCATGACCAAATGATTTTTGAGAACGTAAACTGCCTTCTGAGACGAGCACTTTTCAACCGTCTGAGCTGGTCACGTGGGTATCGTCGTTTGATTGTGTCCTGAAAAGAACACAGGCTCGCGACTGTCACAATTTTTTTCAGAAATTAATCGACACTTACTAAGTTAGCGAAACACAATAAAAGTTAGTTATGATATTATCCAGTAATAACACAACTGAGCATTTAATGCGGGATATGCTTAATTCCACGTGACCCATTAACATACGAGTCAGAGCTGTAAAATAAATACCACGTGATAAAGCATGTGACAAGTTAAGATGAAGCTTTGAAAAGTTTCAGAATAATGGACACAGGCACTGACCGATGAGAGTAATCGATTGCAGTTGGATATATATATATATATATTTTTTTTGACGGGTAAGTAAACACTTTCAAATTGGTAACCTTTGACAACTCTTTATTGGGCGAAATAGGTGGGAATTTTGTACAATGAAGGCATTCCGGACGGGGATATGAACTGAAAGATAACTTCAGCAAAACCCCCTGCCACTCTCGCTAAAAACTTAGCTCGACGAGAGGGTGACATTTCTGCCACTAGGACTGGTCGTGCCTCAGGTAGAGCTCATTACCATTTTCTTTACCATTGTCTTGACCACGATCCAACTTCCCCCCACTCCCCCTCATCAACACAACTGGTAACGAGACCCTGTGGGTAGATGCTCGCGGGTATCTCGGCAATAAATTTCGTTATCATTGTGTGCTGAAACTGTTGAAACTTAATGCCGGTGTGAAAAGAAACAATGTCCCTTTCCAATTTTTCTAATGTTTCTCTTTAGGAAAACGTGTCTTATCCGAGTTGCAAGTCAAGAAAAAATAGCTTAGTTAAAAGATGGAACGCGGACATTCTTTCCTTTAGTATTACACCAGTATCTCAAAAAGGATGAATCCCACCATCGCTTGAAAATGCGAGCTGTGCAAAAAGAAAACAAATTTAGGTATAGTTTACGAATCAGAAGTCAATCTATTTTTGATGAATACGTTTTCCCTGAGGTCGAAAATCTTGTCGCTTTGTATTCTGGAACATTAAATCTGTTTATGGCATAGTTCATTTAACGTATGACAGACTATTATGTATAGAGCTTTAAAATCTGTATTAACTCGACTTTTGCTCGGCTTGACATCAATGGGAATCACTTTACTGGAAAATACGTTTTCAAAGAAAAATGATATTAATTGAAAATATACGTGCATCTGCCAGAAAATATTCTATAGACCACTCAACTGTGCTCTTAGCATGCCCCGGGAGAAAACCGCATTGGAAAATCCAAATACCGACCTATATGATTGCACTTTTCGACTTTTCCACCAAATGTTTGCATTTGAATTTCACTTCGAAGTATTATTTTTCGGGGCAGCTTATTTTGAGAGAAAGTTACAGAAATAAAAAAATAAAAAAATGAAACAATATGTCCAAAATTCAGCTGAACGTGCCTTTTTGGCATATTACGTCATTATACCGTTACCGGAGCAACCATGCAATGAAATTCGTTGTACATTTTCTTGAGCTTAAACGAAGTGTGTGCATTGATGAGGGAAATATTCAGGCGAGCTAGGACCCAAGTGGTGAGGGGAGCTAGGACGCAAGTGGTGAGGGGAGCTAGGACCCAAGTGGTGGGGGGAACTAGGACCCAAGTGGTGAGGGGAGATAGGACCCAAGTGGTGAGGGGAGCTAGGACCCAAGTGGTGAGGGGAGCTAGGACGCAAGTGGTGAGGGGAGCTAGGACCCAAGTGGTGAGGGGAGCTAGGATCCAAGTGGTGAAGGGAGCTAGGACCCAAGTGGTGAGGAGAGCTAGGACCCAAGTGGTGCGGGGAGCTAGGACTCATTTAGCCATTGGTTTTATTTAATATTTTATCAACGCTGGCATAACCTGTTGCCAAGACAGAAAGTCTTTAGGCCGCGAGCTCTGGTGAGGGAAACACTCAAATATCGATCGCTGTTTGTTGGCGGTCCGAGATACCCACGTACAGATGGCCCTTTTGTAGGGAGTTGGACACTTCGAAACTTCGAATTTGGGTCTCACGTGGTTTCACGATCTTCATCTTTACTTCACTGAAAGTTAGGGCCTCATTTCCACTGCACTTTTACTCCGTTCAGAGAATGGAAATGATTTTCAGTCAAGTCAGTATACGACACCCCACATGATGGGTCGATGTTGGTTTACTTTCGATTATTGATCTGCATAGGAGTACCGTCATGGCGATCTTGATTTTTAGATCATAAAAGTGAACAATTGTGACACTATACTATCTAATTCTACTAAAGTCTCACGGTCCATTTTAATCAGTCGTCTACTTCGGAACTTGTCAAAAATAAATGATTAACTTTGCATAAATTTTCTGTTTTGAACTCTACCAAATGACCACCATTACTCCGTGATATTAATAATATATTGTGATATACTACTCGTCAGTACTCTCAATTGTAGATGGTATGGTAATATTTATAACTGGAATTTCGTTATTTCCATATATCTCAGTCACACTCCAATATGAGACTGATATCCACGTCCGGTAAGTACATGACTAGGCCTGGTAACCCGTGGTATCCACCAATCACTTTCCAATGGGAATGACACCATATACAGTATATTTGTGACCACGTCCCAAAGGGAGAAGTCACACAGGAGAGTCAAGTTTGATATTCCGCCACAGATTTATTCGATGTATAATGGTAGACAGATATATATACAGGATAATATAAGATACAGGTGATGATGTATGAGATGAGATGAGATGAGATGACGAGATGAGCTGCGTTGTATAATTAATAATATCCGGAATAATATTAGTTTGTATAAACGATCTTCACCGATGTCGAATGTTCACGAATAAAATTAGATTATGGAGACGTACCACAAGAGAATGATCCTTCAATTGCTCACAGCATGTAACCTCAACACTAGATCTACTTCTCCTTTTCCAGAATTATTCCATATATGATTTGGTATGATATTAGGTAATATGCTGAATTCCAATAGCACTACACATATACATGTATCTTCAAATGCAATTGAGAATAGCACATAGCAGATGTGGGGCAGGAGATAGCTGGCTGCTATATTTCCATCACTATATAATTTGCACTGGTAAATAAATCCATAATGAATCAGGTTCCACAGTAAATCCCAAGTAAATGCCTATATAATGCTCAGGTAATCCTTTAGGGTTACTAGTATACATACGTCAGTGACGATAGCCAACCAACTATCTGCCATTGCCCATTGCTCTGCGAAATATATAACCTTCGATTGGCATCACGTGATAGCCCCTGGACCAATGAAAATCAAGGAAATCATCCTAGGCTGAAGGGTTATGAAATATTAGAAACAGTGATAACTAATTATATCAATAGAATTAACGATCCAACTTTTGTACACATACATTGCATAATAAAAAGATATTATAGAATTTATTATATCTTCAAGAATGAGTCTAGTTTTGTTTATTTGGGCTTCTAATTTTGACGTCCGAACTAGTCCCGTCATACCCAAATGTAACCTGGAGCCCAAGATCTCGGAGACCATACTGCATGTCATAATAAACAGGGCTGTCACACAAAACCACTAAGTCAAAAATTATGAAATATATACGAGAATTATTGCAAGTATATGCAATTAACATTGGTCACAATAATTTATCAACTAACCTTAGAAATCTTCGGAACGAAAGTCAAATTTGCCGCTCACAAAAACTGGTGCATTTAGGTGACGAAACATATGCGCGTAGAAAACAGTTTACTACGACAATATAGTTCCAAGGAAAACTAGTGTCAATACGTGAATTACTTTGAAATATAATTTGAACGAGCATAAGAATTCACCACAAGAATACAAGAATTAATAATTATGATCAAATTTGCATGAAACACCGTCAACAGTACATAATTTACGAAGCTGACGAGTGACCCAGTTCGTTCCGTACTATAGAAAAACATGGCCGCCAAGTGGCGATCAAGTACAACAATGCTTCGTAAAGTTCACAATTGTCGGGTCAGTCACTGGATTTACGTTGACGATTATGATGTGATATGAACACAGTTAATGTCCAGAAATTTACCACAAGTAGGTATCCCGCGAAGAATATGAATACATTGGTTAATCCATGGTTTATGACATATGTGCAGGTGCGTGTGCACCCAACAACGCGTACACGACACAGGCCCCTCCCAGTATGGGACGCCTTGACGAAATATCCGACACAGTAAATCCAATTTATTTGTAAACACAATAATTCACAGAAGTAGAAATCCCTGCAGGAAAGGCCCCTCCCAGTATGGGATGCCTTTATCACAAATATATCCAGGAATAAACTTCCATACACTTTTATGACTGTCCATATGTCATGGACCCAGTCATGAATAGGTGGAACCACAAAAAAATATACACAGAATGAAGTTATATACACTGATATATCACACCCACCCCTCCTACTTCCAGGAATTCACCGAATTCATTTCTGAGGGAGAGTGTCCGCTTCCAACCGTAGAGGTACCGCTGCCGCATCGATAAGGTTGACGATATATTCGGTCTCCATAGATCTCATAGCATGCAGAGCTTCGGACATCTGCAACCACTGTTCAGGTTCGACCAGATCTTCGTTGCCAAGGGCCAGATCGACCAACACTTGGTAGTTAAAACACCTGGACAGCACAGCCTTTCCATCCTGCTGTCTCCTTTCCACCCGCTTGGTTCCTGGAAGGGCCAGCATATTAAATTTGTCCATACGAAATCTCTTGTTGGTGGTGACGGCCCCAGTGGAGGTCTCTAACTGGACTGCGGCCACCTCCCAGGCATCCTTCCGTTCACCAGAATCCATATGCTTCCATCCTATGGGAGGCCACCTCAGCTCACCCATCCTGTGCGGGATACTTATTACTTCATCCTTGTCCCAGGCACGTCTCCCGGGCGGGATGTACGGCATGGCTCCAGATCTGAGGATTCGGGCAGCTCTCCTCGGCTTCCCAGCAACCGGCCGCTTGAATCTCGGCTTCACACCAGTGGTGTTGCTGGGTAATTTGGTGGGTGGAGGGCTGCCATTGTGCTCCACGCGATCTTCCTCGGTTTTGTTGACGAGGTTAACAGGGAAGTCCACCTTGCTGACCGACGAAGTAGTGACCCGTTGTCCTGCAGTGCTAAGGTCCATTGGCAGGATGGTGGCAGGCGATGAATCAAGTGGACCTGGTCTGCCATTGGCCAAATCGAGTGGACCCCCATTGGCTTCAGCAAGCTGGATCCTTCTTGTACCCGAGTCCACCTCTCGGTTCTCAGGGGCTGCACTTGTTACGTTGTTGGTCGCCACATCAGCCTGTTCCACTGGATTCACCTGGTCCAGTTCCGTCACCGACCTTTCTGGGGTACCTACTGGGGTGATGGGCTCAGTGATGGGGAGAGGGAGTCGAATTGGTGTTGTGTCAAAACTTGGGGTAACCCACTCCTGTACGGACTCTATGGTTGCCTCATTCATTCCCAAAATATCCGCAATTCTCTCGATTGGCCCGGTCACAGTTACATCACGCCCTTCACCCAGTGGCTGTGGTCGGCTCTTTGGCTTTAAAGTGGCTCGCCTTCTCTTGAGGGCTTCCAGGGTTTGGGGGTGAATGGTTTTGATGACTACTGCGAAGGTATGCCCTACTGCTTTCACAGTCGGATGCCTCAGCAACACCGCCAGAATATTTGGCTCCAACTCCAACTGTACCAATTCAAATGTGGCCATGTGTTCTACTTCTTCTGGACAGGACACTGTGCACGTCGGCTCATATAGATCCTCCAGTGGCGAGTGGTGCAGAGGCGATGGCTTTGATGACCCCTCCCTCTTGGGTATTTTAGCTCTCTAGCACTGATGGCGGCACTCCTTATCTTGCGGCTTTCTAGCCGGTCTCCCCGAGCCAGGTTCCACCCATCCTCCCACTGCGTCAACGTTCTTGATGGCCTGCGGCAACGTTCCATCCAGGTACGTACAGCTGCTCTGGCTTGCTTGGACTCCTCGTCGTTATATCCTGGCAGCTTTCGACCCTTCACAAGGCGGACATAAGCCTCCGGGGTGGTGGTGAACCAGAAAAGGTTTTTGTCATCCAGCAAATCTCGTCTACCAGAGAGCTTCCTCCTATGATGTGTCATGGCATGGCTGCGGACATCACACATGCGTCTGTGGGTGAACTCTTCCGGGCAGAATGGACAAATTACATGTAGACACCCATGTCTCGGTGATGACAGATGTGTCTTCAGCCCACTCCAATTCGGAAACATTTCCGGACACAACCAGCAACGATAAAGCGACTCCATACTGAAATCAATGAGAACATTTCATTAATGGCAGGACTCCTGAACAGCCCAGCAGCATCTCCTGTCTCACTCCACCTTTATATTCCATTTTGCAATATTTCCCTAAATATTCCCTACCATTTTATAAAGTATGATGAGGTTAATTTAATGAGCAATAGGTGGATCATTCTCTGAAAGTGGCATTTCAATCTCCATGGCCTCTGCCGTAAATATTCGACCAACGTGGCTACTCCATACTTTTCCCCTACCCGCTGCGGGGGCCTCAGAGCCCAGATTGTCTCCCGAGGCCGGTACCCAAAATAGGGATCTCACAGCTATACTGTGTCTTCCCTTCCAGAAGATAGGCTCTTGGGGTGATCAGTCCCTACCTAGCTCCTTTTCACTACCGCCGCGACGGAATTTTCACAGGGTTGCTGCACCAACAACCAATGGCACCCTACCGCAGGTATAGTCCGAAAAGTCTTCATCACGTTTGTCTGCACCGCCACTCCCACCTATTCTCGATCTCATTAACCTGGTAATCATACTGCTGCACTGCTCCTATATGCGTCGTTGACCATCCACCATACTGACTCGTGTGTGCTCTCTAGTCTTCACCGAGTACCACCGAGGTGGATGGGGGCCTCGATAGGCCATCAGTCTGTCAATATGGAAAGCTTTCGGCTCCTTCCGCGCCGTCTGTTTAACCAAGTACGTTATGTCATCTATCTTCTTCATGATAATGAAAGGACCCTTCCATTTAGGGGTTAATTTGGAGCAGACCCCTGGTTTTCTTACCGGATTATACAACCATACAGCCTGTCCTGCCTGTAGAGAATGAATCTTCGTTCTAGTGTCATACTGCTTCTTCTGATAGGTCGCACTTCTTAGAAGATGTCGCCTAGCTACCTCGTGAACTTCAGCGAGTCTATCCTGCAGATTGGTCACATAGTCATCCGGGTCAATTTCATCATCATCGCTGTCATCAGCTGGGGGTCTGGGGATCACGACTTGCATAGGCATAATGTTCTCCCTCCCGAAAACCATAAGATTCGGAGTTTTCTTTGTACTGGATTGCATCGATGCACGGTATGCCATCATGACTTGCGGCAAATACTCGTCCCACGTGTTTTGTCGCTTGGAGCAGTACATTGTCAGCATTGTCTCGAGAGTTTGGTTGAATCTTTCAACATTGCCATTCGCCTGTGGTCTCATGCTAGTTGTTCGAGTTTTATCCATTTGCAGGAGCTTACACATTTCCTGAAATATCTCAGACTCAAAGTTAGATCCTTGATCCGAATGTAGCTGCAACGGGGTACCAAATCTGCTTACAAACTCGTCCAGCAAAGCTTTAGCTACAGTCGTTGCCTCTTGGTTGGGCAGCGGAACAGCCTCCGTCCACTTTGTGAAACAGTCACAAATTATCAGGATGTAACGATTTCCTTTGGATGTAATAGGTAACGGCCCGAGGATGTCAGTTGCCACCCTTTCCATCGGCTCTCCAACCAGATAAATTTTCATGGGTGCTTTGTTGTGTCCCTTCGCCGTCTTTCTTGCAGTAAACATGTCACAGCGGCGACAGTATGCTTCCACATCATTTTTCATGGCTGGCCAGTACAGCGATTGTTTGATCCTTCCTAGGGTTTTCTCTGATCCCAGGTGACCAGCAGAGGGCAAATCATGGTAGCACTTTAAAACATCAGCACGTAGATCCTTGGGAACAATGAGCTGGTTTATTATTCTGCCATCATCGAACCATTTCCGGTAGAGTACACCGCTCCTTAGTTCAAGCCTATCCCAATGACGTCAGAGGGTTTTCAAACCTGATGACAAATGCGAAATATCCTCCCATTGCGGTCTACCTGTATCATCCTTCATGGCAGCTTTAATGGGACCTGTATCGTTGTCTTTCATTTGCTGCAATCTAATGTCATCCAGACTCCATCCCTGAAGAAGAGCATGATTTGTGTCATCAGTCTCAGCTTGTGTTGGCTGTTCGCTTCTGGTAACGACCCGTGCTGTTCCGCACATGTTAGCATTGTCTATCTGTTCCTGTTCGGACTGGGTGATGCAAACTGCCTGCCTGGAATCATCTGTTTCAGGATCATCATCATTTCGCTGCTGATTGCTACACGCTTTACATGGGCGCCTTGATAGCGCATCCGCATTTGCATGACTACGACCGGCTCTATGGATAACTTCCAGATTATATGTTCCCAGCTCCTGTAACCAGAGAACAGTCTGACCAGTGGGATTCTTCAAGCTTCGCATCCAACTCACTGCTGCATTATCTGTACGCAGGATGACTTTCTGGCCATACAGATAAGAATGAAAGTGTCTCAATGCCAAGACAACAGCGAGTAGTTCCTTCCTAGTTGTATAATACGAATGCTCATGTTTATTGAGCGATTTGCTCATATAGGCAATCACAGTTTCCTTTTCATCCTGGATCTGGGACAAAACTGAGCCCACTGCCTTATCACTGGCATTGGTATCTAATACAAACTGTAATCCCGGAAGTGGATACCCTAGAATGGGAGAAGACGATAATGCATTCTTCAATTTCTTGAAAGCTGCCTCGCACTCCTCGGTCCACAGGAACTTTACTCCTTTTTCCACGAGCTTATGCAATGGCCGTGCAATCACTGCAAATCCCTGCACGTAACGCCTGACCAACGAAACTGCGAACCTCCCTTACAGTGCGTGGAGTCGGCCATTCGTTAATAGAGGAAACTTTCTCAGGATCAGTACGGACACCGCCTTCCTCCACGATGTGTCCCAGGAACTTGACCTCAAATTAGCTTCTCGAAGTCTTTGTAGGACATGTCCTAGGCGCTCCAAACATTGCTGAACAGTCGACCCTGGCACGATGATATCATCAATGTACAGCAAGCACTCCTCCCATTGTAGACCTCGAAGTACGTCTTCCATTAGCCTCTCAAAACTGGACGGTGCATTGGCTAGGCCAAATGGCATGACAGTAAATTGATACAAACCATAAGATGTGGAAAATGCGGTTTTCTCCTTGTCTTCCTCCGCCATTGCTATCTGCCAGAAACTTAAATCCATACAATTGAACCAGCGACCACCGGCTAGCGAGTCCAAACATTCGTCCACTCGGGGGAGCAGGTACGCGTCTTTCACGGTGACATCATTCACCCTTCTGTAATCCACACAAAATCTGGCTGAACCGTCCTTCTTTTTGCAGAGAACAATAGGTGATGCCCAAGCACTATTAGATGGCTCTATCACTCCCTTGTCTAGCATTCTCTTAATTTCATCAGGCTCAATGTCTCCCTTTCCCATAGGTTGACGTCGCGGATATTGCCTTATCGGAGCTGCAGACCCCGTGTTAATGTGATGCGTTGTCTTATCAGTCCTACCTATATCATCTTTACCGGTAGAAAATACATCCTGGTACTTAACAAGTAATTCCGCTAATGACTCGCTTTCATTGTCACTCAGATGAACTTTGCTCCGTGTCCATAGATCTTTCAGATGTTCTGGTAGTGACTGCGATGCAGGCTGACCGCTTTCACTGTTACAGGCTGTAGATCGTGCAGCTACTGAAACATCACTGTCATAGTAAGATTCGCATGTCCCGAGCCTTGTTGAAAGCTGCAGAGTTATCTCCACATTATTGTGATTAGCAATCCTGACCAGGTGCTCATCTTGTGTACAGTGAACTATGCCATTAACTAACCGAACCGACTTGTCTCTAAACAATACCACAGATGGTTCAATCAGTCCGCTTGATGATAAATGTTCCTGCTTAGGTATTTCTACTGGAATCCATGTCACCGTGTTTGGAAGCAGCCTAACAGTTTCCTTCACATGTACCTGGCACACCATCTCCGCTTCTCCCCCAATATGACATGGAACTTCTCCACAATCAGTGTCGAGTCGAATATTCTGGTAATCAATTTTGCTGATGTGCCTAAGCAGGAAGTCTTGTCCAATTATGCCTTGGGTGGTAATATCGCAAACTATCATGGTCTGATTATACCACGCCTCCCCCAATAACACTTGAAATTCTGCAGATCCGAGAACATTCAATCGGTCGCCGTTAACTCCCTGTATAGTGTGGAGCCATGGCTGCATGTCCGGTTTATTTTCAGGGCACATCTCCTCATAAATATTCCTGGATAACAAAGTTCTAGTTGACCCACTGTCTACTAAAAATTCTATATTGTTGCCATGGTTAACATCACCTTTCAATATCCCAGAGGTAAATAATCCATTATCCCATTTATCTATCTTCTTAGACATCTGACCAGTGTGTACGGTCCCTCTCTCACTCTCGGAACTCGCAATTGAATTTAAGGTGGCTTGCACTGGCCTCTCATTCTCCGTCAACTCATGGCCTACTGAGCTGACGGTCGCCCATTTCCCTGCTGCTGCGGCACTCGTCGCTCATTTTGTATATCTCGCTGAGCCCGTCTGAATATCGCACAATCTCTGAAAAAATGGTCTTGGGAAGAACAAATGAAACAGGCTCTAGGCTGATTTCGGTCATCATTTACTCTGCGCCCTTGCTGTCGCCTACGTTGTTGCCCGACCTTTAGATCATTGAGTCGTCTGCGAATACCGGCTAACTCACTGGAATCTTCAGGTTCATTCGAAGTTTCCACTATGGTAGGCCGAATAGCACGAGCTACAGTTTTCTTCCTGTCCTTACTGTCACTTTGTATTGCCTCGACTCGTTCAACCACTCCAAAAGCTTCGGCAAGCGTTACACAGTCACGATCAAAGCAGCGACATTTCATATCCAGGTTTAGACACTTATAAAACTGGTTTAACGCTAATGCCTCCTGAGCTTGATTATTCAGATCCGGAAACGCCTTCAGTACCATGCGACGGATCATCTCCCAACATTGCAATTGCTTCGCCTGGTTCCCGAGTACGAGCCGAGCCTCGAACATAGATCGCCACATATTCTGCTGACGGCTACTCCCAAACCGTTCTTTAAGGCTTCTAGACAGCCGATAGAAAGACTGCTTTTCGTCCGAATGTAATCCAGTATAAAACGTTCTAGCTGATCCCCTCAGATTTGCTGCCAATGCCAGAGCTTTCTCCTTTGCAGACCACTGTCCTAGTTCTGCACAATCCTCGAAATATGAATAATATTCGTCCCAATCGCCAAGGCCGTCATATGTATCTGGCTTGATTCTCAATCCATGGCTAACATAATTCCTGGGAGGGTGCCTGTCCAAAACACGCCATCCACCCTCCTCATAACCATCGTCCAGGTTTCCTCTCTGGTGCCTGAGCATAGGTGAAGGAGCATCACCTCTGTCCCGGCGATCTTCAGTTTTATCCGCTCCAGCTGCCTGGATCTCATCCGCCTCATTATCAGAATCATCTCTGTCACTATCCCTAGATTCTGGTGGCATTCTGAGCTGTATCTCTCGATCAGGACTGTCCGCCATAATGAAATTTTAACACTGACAAAAAGTATAGAAAAGTCACTTGAAATTAGAATAACTGCCACACAACTGCTATGTCTGGGTTCGTATCGCTGGATATCAGTAGTAATAGATATCCCACTTCTTGACACCAGTGTGATATACTACTCGTCAGTACTCTCAATTGTAGATGGTATGGGTAATATTTATAACTGGAATTTCACTATTTCCATATATCTCAGTCACACTCCAATATGAGACTGATATCCACGTCCGGTAAGTACGTGACTAGGCCTGGTAACCCGTGGTATCCACCAATCACTTTCCAACGGGAATGACACCATACACAGTATATTTGTGACCACGTCCCAAAGGGAGAAGTCACACAGAAAAGTCAAGTTTGATATTCAGCCACAGATTTATTCGATGTATAATGGTAGACAGATATATATACAGGATAATATAAGATACAGATGATGATGTATGAGATGAGATAAGATGAGATGACGAGATGAGCTGCGTTGTATAATTAATAATATCCGGAACAGTTTGTATAAACGATCTTCACCAATGTCGAATGTTCACGAATAAAATTAGATTATGGAGACGTACCACAAGAGAATGAT
>JAVTVY010049380.1:0-23835 GCA_036873755.1 Hanleya hanleyi
CCTGACACTCCGTGACATTGTAATTTATCATATTGGGGTGATTTTGTTCCTATTTGCAAAATCCAAAATGGCGACCATGTGTAGTACCATAAAACTGTTGGTGTTTTCTGCTCTTTTACTAGGAAAAGTGGGCAAAAGCTCATCTATTTCACATCAGATTATTTTTGAATAATTTATCATGCAGTTTTTGGGAAGAAAACACATGAATAAAAAAATGGAAAAATCTGATATTTGCCTATTTTGAAATGACGTCATAATGGCGGCCATCTTGGAGGATTTTACATTTTCTTGTTAACCCAAGAATATGGTGTGGTAAGCTTCACTCCCCTAACTGAAGAGAAGAAAAGAAAATCTTTCTGCGTGTTAACATTCAGTTTTCATGTTAAAATTTCGTGATCACAACGGACATTACTTTTGATCTTTGAGTTTTAGATATGCATACTCAGCCTTTTGTCCACTCTCTGATACACTTGTCCAGCTGTCCATTTTGTTCAATTTCTGCATCTGGGGCAAGTAGGCATAACGAGTTATGACCCTTTCCGTTTGATGATTTAAAGGTTGTAGCTCGAAAACTATTCGGCCTTTGCACTTGGAAGTTACATATAAATATACGCTATCACATGACGTAACAGAAAAATACTAGAACCCATAAAAATATACCAGAAAATTAGATATTCGACAAAACTCTAATCATATATTGAAAGCACTCGCAGTCCAGTGGGTGTTCGATTATTGTGGTGTAAAACAGTAAAAAATATATTCCTATACAAGAAAAATATGGTTAGTTTTCTTCATTGGCTTTTTTTCTTAACTTTGTTAAATTTTCATGGATTTTTTGTTGTATTAAATTTAGCTTTTCTTGGTATGAACTTCTAGTTGAATGTTCGAGATTTAGCCCTCATTGTTCAGGACCATATTTTCTCACATTGTCTTATTTTCTTGAAAATTCGTTAATTGTCTTATTTTAGGAATTTTAATACTTTATTTTGTTATTCGTGAATTTCATATGGGTTTGGCATGCAGTGCAAGCAAGTAGATTTTCTAATTTATGATTTGCTTTACGCTTCTGCCTTGGCTTGCAGTATAGCCTAATTGAAGCACAAAATTGAATCTGGAATTTGGATATTTTTAATCTTCAATTGTGGGTTTGAAAAATACTATTTATTAAACTTTCTGCATAAAATTGGAAAAGACTAATAATTAACAAAATGGGGTAGAGAATGATTTCTCTTCTTCAAAATTTCTTACTGCATTTGATTAATGATACTGCAAAAAAAATTATTTAGTACGGGGTTGTTCGATTCTCCTCTCTTAACTCATGAAGGCAATACTGGCGTTTAACACCTATTTACCCCAAAATATTAGCTTTATCTGGACCAAAAAACATAAAATTAAAGAAACAAAAGAAACAAGAAAAAAACATAAACGAATTGTTCACATCAGGCCTTCAACAAATAGGAAAGTCGAAGGTTTTCCTTATTTCCTAACCCCAACCCAGGTCCATCGAAAAACCCATGTGGTGTATGCAACAAATCTGTGCGATCTAACCAGCGAGCCATCCAATGTGACGACTGTGACGTCTGGTCCCACCTAACCTGCATTGAAGGCATAGCTACACACGAATACGACAGATTAGGAAATAGTCACGATTGCTGGTTATGTAAATTATGTACTTTACCAGCCTTCTCCGATTCATTTTTTGAAACGGAGTCAATTCCTGGAAATAACAGTGTGATATAAAACCTAAATATTTCGCAGACGGACGTATTGTCACCCCTGACCCAGCCGGTTGGAGATGAAACGACTGGCGACATTTCTAACCCTGTCTTGGACGAGGAGAAAACAGATATTTTCCTGGACTTACGAAATGTGAGAAAATCAAATCCGCAAAACTTTCTTGTATCATACCTGAACATAAATAGCGTCCGCTATACATTCAATGAGATTAAAACTGTACTGTCTGATAATCTGGTGGATATACTTTTCATCGGTGAATCTAAAATTGATAATACTTTTACCGAATCTCATTTTACAGTGCCTGATTTTAGATACATGCATAATGACAGAACTGCAAATGGCGGCGGAATAATGGCCTGTGTTCGCCCTGACTTACCTGCAAGAAGACGAAAGGATATGGAACCTAAACTTGGAGAGTCCATTTGTATCGAACTGTCATTAGGCCCCCGTATATGGGCTGTACTGGGCTGCTACAAAGCCCCTTCTATCCCCGACCCTTTGTTTTATGACGACTATGTGAAATGTCTGGATAAAATAACTGTTGAATTTGACAATATTTTGCTCATAGGCGACTTAAACTATGATACACTTAGGGCAGAAAAAAGTAAATCTGTATTTGATATATATGATATATTCGACCTCAAAAACTTGATCAAGGGCCCCACATGTTTTGTAAAGGATTATCTTCCTTCCCTTGTCGACGTAATTCTGACAAATCGCCCCACCCTATGTATGAAATCTGTAAATTTTGATTGTGGTTTAAGTGATTGGCATAACATGATTGCCACACTTATTAAAGGTACAGCTCCACGACTCAAAAGACAGAAAAGTTTTTTCAGGAGTTATAAAAATTTTAATCCTGCAAACTTTAATAATGATCTAGCCAAAGTTCCCTTTGACGTAGCATACGTATTTGATGACACTAATGATGTGTACTGGGCTCACGAAAAGCTACTATCTGATGTTATTGATGATCATGCGCCTGTAAAAATGAGATGCCCAACAAAACGTACTCCATTTATGAACAGCAAACTCCGGAAAGCTATCCACAGAAAAAAAATGTTGTTCAATAAGTATAAGAAGTCAAGGACAAATTGCAACTGGGAAGCGTTTAGGACACAAAGAAACTATTGTACTAAGCTTCGGAGACAGTTTATAGACAGATGTACTGGAGGCCCTAAGTCCACAGATTTCTGGCCCACCATCAAGCCACTGATATCTAATAAAGGTTTATCGACTGTCTGTACTACTATTCTGGTCGAAGTTGATGTCTTAATATCCGATCAACGTAAAGTTTGTAATACTTTCAATAAGTACTTTGTAATTGGAGATCCCCCGGAAAACAACAATCAAACGTGCTGTAACCCCAGCATTGAGAGTATTATAAGCTCAACCCTCAGTCCAAACGTTTTTGATTTTAACCCAGTATCTGAAAATATTATAGAAAAAGCTATACACGTTATTGGTTCGAAAAAGGCTACGGATGCGGACAATGTACCAATAAAATTGTTTAAGGCGGGAAATAGTTCGTTAATACAACCCATTACTAAGTTTGGATGTTTACCACTTCAATGGTCAAGGTCAACGCGAACTTCTGACACAAGTTCTGACCTTGTGACGGAATGTATGTCATGTGACCTTATTTTCAGGCTGATCGCATAAGCCGTTGAAGATTTGACCACCAAACTTTGCACTCATATAGAGACGCACCTGGAGATCAAAGGTCAAATTTAAGGTCCTATTTTTTCAGTTCATCAAACTGTTAATTAACAAGTGAGAAATGACTACATTGTAGTCAAAACCTGCGGCAGTGGCAATAAAACAGTGAAAGGCATATCAGCGGAGGTAGTGGTAATGGTAGAAAAACAACATCTGCCAGTGTTTTCATGCCCAGGGAAGTAATTTTCAGCTTCTAACTCACAATTGTAGGAATTGCGTAATAGGTCTGATACCATATATATATATATTCACTTTCCCCGTTCAAAATCCAACGATTTTGACTGGTCCATGCCGTCTATACTGAATTGACAGACGAAGTCACAATTATCGGTTTGGCAATGTCTTGGTATAAGTATCGTGTATGCCAAATTTCAAAACATTCGGTTCAGCCGTTGATTTTTGCAAATCAAAAAGGCTTTCAAATATTTGGAATCCAAATAAATTTCAAGGGTTTAGTCATAGCGCAAAAATCTACGCTCTTCAGTCTCCCTTGTCACTTACGTTGCCGAGCATAATGGAAAGTTTATATTTCCTTAATTTTCAATGAATTTAGTATAAGGTCTATCACTCTGATCTGTGAAACTATGGAATGGGGTTGAAGGCTTTATCAAACTGTCCAAGAGGCATAATGACACTTTTCACTATTAAATTAAGGCCTGTGACAGTCTTGATATTCAATTAGACTAATTAATTAAGTTTCTGTATTTGCGTGTCAACTGCAAACTAAATACCTTGACACTATATTCCATGCAGCGAGTCAATACCAAGACATTAACTATTTCATTCTTAGAAAATATCATCTCATCTGACAAGTTCGACCTTGCCTTTTCGAAGGTAATTTAAGTGGAAAATGTCAGGGCTAGTTCACTAAACAAGGTATGTGTGTAAGAGAATGATGTCGAATTCTCGTTATTATCTTTTGGTACATCAAATTATTGCATTCACGAAAATGACTGCCAAGTTAACGTCAATATGAAAGGTATCTAAGTATCAAAATCAAACTCAAAAAACCTCTCCTGGAAAACAAGGCCCTAGCTTTTGACAACGAGGACAAATAGATCGCTTTTATGGTCAGCATCTGCTAATAAATGACGTCCTTCCATTCGTAAAACTGACAAAGTAACGTAAATTTTGTATAGAACCAGTAAATTCTAGCAGAAATGGGCTCTGACTTGACAGAATGATGTCAAATGCAATATGTTTCTGCGCATTGTCTGCTGATACACATAAGTATTGAATTTACGGAAGTGATTAATGCTATTCTAAAGGGATTCTGAGTGCGGAAGAGGACGGGAACATCAATACCAGCGAATCAAGGCCCTGGCTTGCGAGAATGAGGATAGAGAGGCTGTGTTCTGAAAGAGAATCATTCAAAATAGCTATTTGCCGAATGTCATGCAACCGAAAGTGCACAATATAACTGCACGACTGCGAGGTATTGTTCGCGCACAGGGGTGTCCAACTCATTAAATACTACATAGTCATTTCTGTCTCTTCGAAGTGGGCTACCATTTGAAATTGTCCGGTAATGAGTGAGTCCATCTGAATCCTTTCGTCGGCAAAATAATCATTCAAGATTCAAGATTTTATTGTACAAACATCAGTCAAAGGCAGAGTACAAAATTTTAAGAGGAATACAACTAGAGAAACAATGGAACAGTGACATGAATATTAACATTTATATATATGCTATATCTGAGAGATATGTTATATTTGAGTGTTACTGTTGATATTAGAACCTTGATTTTTGGCATTAAAGTGCATCAGGGGACTGTTGCCAGCATGTTTCGAGTGGACCTACTTTTGATGAAAATTTCTGGTGATTTTTGATTAAAATCACTGGTGATTCTAACTTGGGCCGTGCCCATCTTAATATTGGCAGGATTTCAACTGGGGGTCCAAGCGTTCAGTGCGTGTCGGAGTCCTAATGCCTACCCTACTTCGTCGGTCCTCTGACGTTATTCACACTGGGCATGAAGGTGCATTAGGGGACTGTTGCCAGCATGTTTCGAGTGGAACTACTTTTGATGAAAATTTCTGGTGATTTTTGATCAAAATCACTGGTGATTCTAACTCGGGCCGTGCCCATCTTAATATTGGCAGGATTTCAACTGGGGGTTCAAGAATTCAGTGCGTGTTGTAGTCCTAATGCCTTCCCTACTTCGTAGGTTCTTTGACGTTATTCACACTATTCTCATATATAATATAAACGAAGCAATAATTCATTCCACCGAATATAGTTGCAAATGAATTCAAACGCGCTTGAAGACAGTATTGTCATGTGAGATCGGAGGTTGAAAAGAAAAGTGTGGCAGAGATCACACTCTCTTAGCGCATGCGCATTTCAAAAAGTCACAAGAACAAGAACAAGAACAAGAACAACAACAACGCGAGCCTCCCGTAGACCTGCGTGCCGCAGGTAAAAACATATTGAAATCATCAGGAAAACACATCTGCTAAATGCTATTTGAACGAATTGTGAGTGGTTAGTTAAAGAGCAATGGAGCCATCATTCAATATCCACACAAAACACTTTTCTAGGCACAAATATTCCTATATAATACGACGGAACGCTCCATAGCTGGCATATGATAATCCGCCTTCTCCGATATCGGCGTTAGACAGTGAGTGAGACGTGACTCGATCGTGCCCTCGTCTGCAAATTCCCGGGTAGTCGAATTGCGTTTTTTCCTGTGCTCCAACGTGGAGCAATATCTCAAACTAACGATATCTGGCATATATCAGTTTTAAGGATGTCCGCTGGTGGTAAATCAAAGTAATTAACTTTTTGAATAATGTGTGTTGTTGCATTCATAATTGTGTAATATGAGGAAAAACAAAGGAGAAAATATAGGTTGGTGTGCATTTTTAGCTGTACGCAACGTTAAGTGAACTGACCCATGCTCAATTTGATAATCCAGAAAACAAAGGGAATAGCCCAAGTTTTGAAGCATATTCATGAAAAATTCATATAAATAGTATTTAACTTTTTCTTATATTCTATCTGTTTGCAGATAACCAAAATGTCTATGAAAATTTATCAAACTGGATGAATGTTGCTGTGCAAAATTCTCGGCTAGAAGGCTTTTAAAGGAAATCACTATCTCTTAACCTAGGGAAGGGAGATAACCCAATAGAAAAACAGGCAAAATGGTTGCCAAAGCCAAAAACCACCAGCGGACATCCTTAAGTTGCCAGAATATTCATTGGATAAGCATACTTTATATAGTTGGGTAATTTAATGCATATTTACCATATATATACTAGTTACCATTGGTTTAACACATTCGCACACGTTGCATTCTCATGGCAGCAGGTCGTATACCTCATACTGTCAGTGTTATAACGAAATACAGGGGTTACAAACTCTGACAATGGGAGAATGCCACGTTGTGCATAGAACGAATCGAAATTCGGCTACTCAGAAGTTCGACTACTCAGAAATATGGAGGCGAGGCTCTGGGTCACCCCTCATCGCAGGCTCCGCCTGAGGCCAAGATCGGTAGAGGCCCGGAGCGAGAGACCAGAATACCATTGTCTAATCTGAGATTTTCATTTTCATATGAACATTCACAATCAGAGAGTGACTTAGATACGAATAATAGAAAATTCTTTTCATAAAAGAATGCTGGTCAGTGATCGGGATTTGACGATGTGAACTGGCTGTCTTCGTTCACCATGGATATATCCTAATCATCTTTTGTTTCATGTCAATTACTCACATGTGATTACGTTAAGTATAGACTCTTTTCCATTGCCGGAATATAACCCTGCTTAATCTTTTCCCAGGATTCGTCATCACTCTCCTCATTCGAACAAAAAAAATCTTCCAGGGAAGATTCATTCATCACCATGGGAAGGGGTGGGAGGGAGCGTGGGAGAATTCAAATGAAGTGTCTCGTAAAAAAATGGTCCCCAGATTTGAAGCAGCAATGCTCGGTCTTCCCTTGAATACGTAGTGCAAAACAAATGGTCTCCTCTCCACCCGTTCTATGATTTTTAATAAATTTGTAATACAAACATGCATAATGGGGATTTTGAACACAAGGTCATGTGAATTATTTAGGCATAAGAATATAAAATTATCGGAAAGTGAATGGGGCGATACAAATCTTTTTCTATCTGTTTCATACCATGGGTTGGGGAGTTCAGACCACTTTTGGTTCGTGAATCAGAATATGTTCATAATTGTTTTACGATGGGCTAGCTACATGTACATGAGAACATGGAGAACATGCTATATTGCCTAGACAGGAGATCGAGAGATATAATTTCGATGTTCATTCTAGTACGGCATGGTTTTACAGTCAAGATAGGATTCATTCACAAAAATAAAGAAATTTCCTGGTCAGTTTTCAAATTTCAAAGTTAATGGATTGAGAATTTAAACTGGTTTTCCTCTCATGTTACATGTAACACAATATTGGTTACAGAATGAAAATTCAACATCCCTTCCAGGATGCATGCAGGGAGGCGTTGTTTTACTTTCAAACTTTTGTTGATAAACATTGACGAAAGTCTGCATTAGATTTCAAATTCAATGTGATTTATATTTGGTCATAGATGTACCCAAAGAAGTTGCCGGTCTAATTTCTATTTACAGGTATCAAAATACGACATATATAAATCCAATCTAATTAAACTGAAATCCTATCTCCTCCCCCAATTTGATATGTCGCTTGTAGGATATAATCGGTTTGCAGTAACGCGAGTGTCAACCAATCCCGAGAACTCTTCATAGTGCTTTGAAGGGAACATAATGTTAGGGGATATTTGGTTGGCTCAGGCGAATCAGACGCCACGCTAGAGAGGTATCATCTGATGTTACCGCGCTCCCGTCAGTTTGGCGCCATGATGCGGGGTAGAAATATGGACTGGTCCTTGGCATAAACCTTGGGTTAAAGCGGAGACGATGACCCTATCCCCCCTCAGAACCTGCGAGTACATTAGTTAACATGCGGCCGCGATGTCATAAGAATATTAAATATTCATGACCATGCTCCGAAAACCAAATTCAATTGAAATCAGCAAGATCCTACAGCGACATATACGATTGGGGTGCATTGATAGGATGTTAATTTATTAAGATTGATATAAATCATTCAATACAGGGCAGGAGCCGCGGAGCACATTTGAAAGTGGGGGGAGGCTGAACTCTATACCGGCCATGTTAAATGTTGGACTGGTGCTATCTAAGATAGGACATTGCGGTCCCAAAAAGTTGTGGGATAGCCGCTGGCAATAAGCTGGAACAAAATAATTTTAAAATAAATATCTCTCCACCATGACTTGGTTTGATCCTAAATACTAGGTTCTACACAATCCTCGTAATAACTTGTCTATCCACATGTTTTTTTTCCGCTGCCAGTTTTGCCATACAAAGGCCTCAGAATATGAGCTACGACATTGTCCAGAAAAAAATTCAGATCTCAGCGAAATCTTCAAGACGAAAAAGAAAATTATACGTTTGTCGGACACATTAATTCCTACGTTCGTGATTGATGATGAATTAAAGGAGAACCCAATTGGTCTGGGCTACTTTTCTTAGAAGAACGTATACATGATTCTGAGTAAGATACCGTTTATCGGATGAAGATAATCCAAACGATTGCAGAGATATTGGAGTTTGAAGTCTAAATTTGATATTTCAGGGATTTTATGTATTTATTATTTGTGATGTTACCAAGTGAACTCAAGATAATGAGCTATCTTTGTGGTAGAATATTCTCAGTGCTATATTAAAGTCTAATCTCTTCCAGATTTATGCTATTGCTTATTAGTAGCATTATAATTATTATGCAAACTATTTCGGTTTGTTATAGTTATTATATATATATATATATTTAAAATTATTTTTGGAAATAAGTTTACCATAGCAACATGCAACATTAATACGAAAGTTGCGCGGGTTAGGAAATTCTAAGTAACAAAGATTCGTACAATTCATATTTATTAAAAAAATATCACTTCAGCTATTACAGTTCCTGGAATTATACGCTTGATTATCGGCCGATATGGTAACGATATGGTAAGGATATGGTAACGATATGGTAAGGATATTGTAAGGATATTTCTAAGACTATTTGTAACCGAATGACAAAAGTGATACCCAATAACGTGTAAACACAACTTTAATGAAATACCAAAGAATCGGAATTTTAAATATTTCAGGAAAAGAAAAATGGACCATTATTTTCTATCTAATTATCTCTGGTTTACTGCGTGACATCACCAAGCTCATTTGCCTATACCAAAGTTGTACCAGACCCAAAACTCTTTGAATGTAATACCTCAGCAATCAGTAGGAATATTTTCAAGAAATAATTATTAAAATTTTCATAACAAATCTGATAATACCATATCTCTCCACCAGCGATTTTAATTTTAACTGGGGCCAATGATGTGACGCTTCGAATCTTGTGCAATTCTAATTCCACTTAAGGTGGATCGCGATCCAATTTCCCCCCCAATGAAATTTCCTCATTTTTAAACTGTTCATTAGTGGGACACATTGACAAATAAATAGTTCTTTTATTAGATTCTTCTTCACATGCTCGTCAATATGACGGGTCCAGCATTTGGTGAAAACTAGCAGAAATGTAAACAAATTCTAATGGGAAGAGGAAAGGAGCTGTTACATGAGTCAGAATGTTTGTTTGTTTTACAAGTGTATCCCGTCATAGAGCTAACAAATTACTTGATGACAAAATTAACTATTGATTGCATACATGTGTTGATAATTTGATCAAACATTCTTCTTCGCATGATCTTTTGATTAATGAAATAAAATTTAAATATTATTGATCAGTCAATTTATTCATAAAGCTAGTACACCACCACTATTCTTTGCAACCGTCTTTAACATGATGTAATGTAAATGACGTGAAAGGGAGATAACTCTTCCAAAATGACGTTATACATTTTGCTTATATTCCCTATAGGCATTCCGACATTTAATATTCAGCCGTTGTTCAAAAAGAAATTTCCGCGACAATGATCGAAAATAAAAAAAACCCCACAAGTTGGTTTCCTACAAGTGAGAAGTGTGTTCAACAGTTTTGAATGATGACATCAAGATACAATGGTGTTCTTTACATAAAATCCTTATCGCTGACTAGTATTCTTTATCCAAGTCAATTTCCAAGTTGTTTTCTGGAGTATAATGTATCTGAGTCACGCTTTGATTATGTCTGTTCATTTGAACATCATAGATATAAAACACATGAAGTTCGAACCGTCACTAGCCCTAGGTTAAGCAGAATTTGAGACAAGTTACTAAACGTAGCGTCAGAGATCTTGCCCGCTACGATCGTATTTTTATGTCAGTGTACGATATTTATCACAACATTTGATAAACTTAGCATGGAGGTCTTGTTTGACAAAGTTGATTGAAACCGTCCAATTTTACACAGCATCTAGCAAATGTTACCAGGTGAGATACGCCGTATGTATGTTCTTCTGGGATATTGCTATCCAGAAATAGGTAGTTAAATACGTCAAAATTGTAATCGTCTCTCTTGTCGTAGATTCCACGCGACAGTAAACCCTATTCATTTTGTAAAGGTATAGGTCCAAGCTATCGGTGGTTTCATTCGATTGATGAGATATGTCTGGCGAATAAAAAGCAACTATATGACTGCACAGGAAAGTCTCCCAGTAGTATACAAAGCGTCAATGGAGTTCCGTTGACCTCAGAAATTTGCATATGACCTTTGCGACGTCACGCGTCAGCCAATCAGAAGCGAGTATTGTGGTCACGTGGTGTGTGTGGATGGTGGGAGGTGGGTTTAAGATGGCGGCGTGTGGATGGTGGGAGGTGGGTTTAAGATGGCGGCGTGTGGATGGTGGGAGGTTGGTTTAAGATGGCGGCGTGTGGATGGTGGGAGGTGGGTTTAAGATGGCGGCGTGTGGATGGTGGGAGGTGGGTTTAAGATGGCGGCGTGTGGATGGTGGGAGGTGGGTTTAAGATGGCGGCGTGTGGACGGTGGGAGGTGGGTTTAAGATGGCGGCGTGTGGATGGTGGGAGGTGGGTTTAAGATGGCGGCGTGTGGATGGTGGGAGGTGGGTTTAAGATGGCGGCGTGTGGATGGTGGGAGGTGGGTTTAAGATGGCGGCTTGTAGAAAAACGTATAAAAGGAGTCGATTTTTAGGGTAGGGGTGTATTCATTGCACTACTCTGTGTAGCACTCTGACTTACCTGACCTGACCAGCCTGCCTGCCTGCTTCACCTCTAGTCTGCTTCACCTCTAGCCAGCCAGCCAGCCAGCCAGCCAGCCTGCTTCACCTCTAGCCAGCCAGCCAGCCAGCCAGCCTGCTTGCCTACTTGTATTAGCTGTGGAGAACCTTTGACTATATTTCATTTTACCAGTGCAAATTCACCAGACTTTTACTCCGTAGCAGTTACTCACCAGCCTGAACCCATAGTCATGATGAATTCAGCCGACCTAGTCACGCTTCAAAAGAACCGTCCTCGCCTCGTTGATGAGATGCAGCATGCGGGCGAATTATGTGATGTGCTTATGGCCGATAACATACTCCTGAAACAGGGTGTCGAAGATATCATGGCGGAGAAGACCCCTTCACGACAAAACAGAGCTCTCATCGATGGTCTACTGCGCCGTGGCCCCTATGCATTTCTAGCCTTCGTGGAGGCGCTGAAGAAGACGGGAAATGGAGAACTAGCAGATCTACTTGAAATTCCCCTTGTAGATGATGATTTCTTAGTGATGGACACTACCGAAGAGCGTACAGCTAGCAAACGTACGCACACTACCCCAGAGAGTACACCTGCCAAACGCGTTGGACGCCCCAAACGCCCTCGACTAACACCTTTAGAAATACCTGAGTCAGTGGTTGAGCAGCCAGTACCCCAGCAAGTGCCTGAGCCTGTGAAAGAAGAAGTGCAACTTCCTATGTCTGTGCAGGATATCAATAACATTATTCAACAGGCCTACCAGGCAGCCCACACGGACATTTGGGAGCTCTCAGCCTATTTAACTGTGAGTGTCAAAGACGAAGAAGTGCATTTTAATGCATCGGGCTTTAACGACAGACCCGGTAGGCATATTGCCATGAACTTAGATACCTGGCAAAAACTGGAGACCCTTGATTACGCCATCGATGCTGTTATTCGCGATCAGGGGAGTGACGAAGCGAAATTTCATGTGGGTGACGACATCTTTGTGAGCTGTGCTTATTTCAACGACCAGCTCCTGGTGCATATTCGTAAATGGAAAATGCGGTTAGATACGCAAGAGCTTGTTGCTTGTCCTCAGGGTGTCACCTTGAAATTAACGGCGTGGCGGAAGTTGCAGAGTCTTGCAAGTACAATTCGTCAAGCTCTGGCCTACCAGGTGTCTCACTATATTTATCAGAAGTACATCGACACAGTCCTGCATCTCATCAGACCTCGCATTCCACACTTGCGTATCCAAGAATGCGCAGGCTGTGAAAATAACAGTCCGATAGACAAGCATACGTGTGTGGATACTAGTGTACCCTCATACGCCATCATCACTGAGGCACTACAGACCGTGACGGAGACGCAAATTGCCCTGGCAGTGGAAGCGGCCTGCCCTCCCAAAATTCCACGTGAAGAGATTATTACGTACATCTACGTGCACCAGGGACGGAAAGACGATGATGAATTCAAACAAGTCTTGTTGGCGAACTATTGAACAAGTGTTGAAAAACATTTACCGTATTCCTTCACATTCATTGAAGTGGCTTGATAGCGTATAATTGTATTAAAAATTCAGAGTTTTTTTACTGTTAATTGAATTCAATACCCTTGTGAACACGTTCATTCTATTTGTGTTAATAAAAATAGTAGAAAATTAAAAAAATGCTTGTTAGTGTTCATTGGACCCTTCGGCCACCGCGCATGCGCAGAATCACCCTAATTTAACCCCACACCCAGCCCATCAGATGCCCCTTCACGAATGCTTCACATCGATACCTCACTCGATCCCATTGGTCCATTAGGGCTTCCCTAGATGCCAAAACGTCTATTTTCATACCCTTCGGCCACCGCGCATGCGCAGAATCACCCTAATTTAACCCCACACCCAGTCCATCAGATGCCCCTTCACATAAGCGTCACATCGATACCTCACTCCACCCCATTGGTCCATTAGGGGCTTCCCTAGATTGGCTATTCCACCAACCTTCCCTCCCCCTTGTCCCCCCCTCCAATTTCCCCTTTTTTTCAATAATTTCAATTTTTAATTGTAAAAAAAACATAGAAAATTAAAAAGATTTTTTTTGGCTCCATGATTCTTTTTTTCCTTTTTTTGTAAATTTAAAAAAAATTATTTTTTTGGCTATTCCACCAACCTTCCCTCCCCCTTGTCCCCCCCTCCCTCCCCTTTACCCCTTTTTTCAATAATTTCAAAAAAATGGTAAAAAAAATTTTAAAATTTTTTTTCTTTGGGGAGAAGATGATGGGAGTGTTAATTTTTTTGTGCTTTTTGATAGAAGTTTCCTCTTCCGGAAAGATGGGGTGGCCCTGAAAAGGGCCTTTGAAAGTGTTACGACACTTGTTTTATGAGCGGTAGATTCTTTTTATTCCACCCACATGCTTCCTGCAGATTGGACACTTGATTTTTAAATGGTTTTCGCCTGCTTCAACGCAGTGGCACATGTCTCCTACACACGTTAGCGTGACCCAACAATCTTTACAGATGCATAAATGGCCACACGGCAATACAGCGTACAAGCTCTCTTCATCTGTACACACGCTACATCTTGATTTTTTTTCTTCTTTATGTCGTTCTTTGTTCTGTCTTGAAATTTCAGCGTCCATTAGATTCATGTCTTCCCGCATGCCGTTAATCCGTTCGTTGAGGCGGGTTACCTCGGCCCAAGAGCATGCTTGTTGTGGTGTTGTTTCGCAAGCTGAAGTCGTTATACTGGGAGTTTCCGAAACCGACGTGGTTATAGCCGTTGTAGTTGTTGTTGGAGGTATATTACTATTTAACCATGTAATTTCTTCTTCCCCGTCGTCAGTTATATCGGTATCTTCTTCCTCTTCTATGGCCACCATCCTGCTGATATCTTGGTCTTGTTGTTGACTTCGTCTTCTCGCATCTTCTTGCATTACATCACTGCGTAGCTGTTCCAGTTCTTCTTGACTTCTTCGTATGTTGGTTTCGTCTGTAATAACCTGCTGCAAGCTTGTAATTATGGATATTCCACCATCATCTTCACTGGTAACCACCTCTCTGCTAACCATCTCTCTAGGATCTCTAGCAGGGTGGTTGGTGAACACTGGTCGTCTTCTTGTACCCATCATTGTATTTTGTGAATAAATGTCAACATACTACGCCTTATTTATAGTCTAGACGGCTGTGGATGGTGGGAGGTGGGTTTAAGATGGCGGCATGTGGATGGTGGGAGGTGGGTTTAAAATGGCGGCATGTGGATGGTGGGAGGCGGGTTTAAGATGGCGGCCGGTGTCAGTGAGTGCAAGATTATGGTTTTTTGCCCGTACACTGTATAGTGCTTTGTTACCATTGCCCAAGTATAAAAATTTCCTAGTTTTCTTTCGATAAACCCGCTGGAATTTTCACGTAGCTATTATAAGGCTTAAGCCATAGTGTTGACGTATTTTTAGCCAGGAAAACCAATTTATTTGCATTGTACCGGTTTTTCCATACTACCGTACTCTAACGTTAGGCGTGTAAAAAATCGCTAAATTCATTAAAATAACGACATAGTCTAGCGCTAGGCTACTAAATTTTTTAAATACTACACCATGAATTGCCTAAGTTCAATTGGAAATAAAATTTATACGTGCACTTGCATTTATTGTAAAATCACAACCGTTTATAATTGAGAAAGAAACACAAATATATTTTTGTTGAGTGTAACTGTAGCAGACGACACAGCTACAGTGTTGTCGCTACGGTCCGCGCCTTATACTATAAATAGAGCGCGCAGTAATTTTTTTCAGTCATTCACAATTAGCCTGAGTGCCCAGTGATGGAGTCACCCCTCGCTGAAATCATGGATATTGATATACCAGACATCATCCCAAATCATGATAATGAAGTACAACTGCTGGGGAACATCATTAATATCGTACATGACGAACCGTGGTTGGATGCTATAATGAAAGACTTATTTCCACCTCAACCAGCCCGGGACTATCCCCTACCAGCCACACCTCATCTTAGTGACCCCCCAGCCACATCGCAGCTTAGTAACTTCTTCCTAGCAGCCACACCGGATGAATACCAACGTTTTGACGAGATAGACTGCATGTTGGAAACTATGTTGAAACCACAACAACAAAGCCCCCAAGCTAAAGAAAAAGAAGAAAAACAAACCGGAACCCATACAGATGGAACCCATACAGATGGAACCGATGGAACCGATACAGATGGAACCGATACAGATGGAACCGATACAGAAGAAGGACAAGATGAGGAGAAGAAGACCGCAGTACTCCAAAAAAAAGAAAAGGACTCAACAAAAAAAGAGAGGAAAGACTTACGAAGGAAGAGGACAGACGCCAGAAAAAACAGGAAAGATGTCAGAATCAATAGAAATAGACAACAGGAGAGAAAAAACAGGAAGGATGCCAGAAAGAAGAGAATAAGAGAGAATACCAGGAAAATAAACCAAAAAGAAAACCAAGACGTGATGCACTACGTGTCTGCAGTGACAACAACAACACTGGGATTCAACACAGAACGCCAAATAGTCTCCTATTTACACTGCGTGGAATGCAGTAACCAATTCGCTAAATATGCTATTCACCCCTGCGGTCACCAAGCTTTGTGTGTTTCTTGTATTGAT
This sequence comes from Hanleya hanleyi, assembly GCA_036873755.1. Classification (NCBI taxonomy): domain Eukaryota; kingdom Metazoa; phylum Mollusca; class Polyplacophora; order Lepidopleurida; family Hanleyidae; genus Hanleya; species Hanleya hanleyi. The sequence continues at coordinate 16,258 of JAVTVY010049380.1, forward strand.
CGACATGCCCAACTACCAGCGTGTGCGGATGCTAATAATAAACCCCTAGTGTGTGAATTGATACCATTGACATGTCCCGTGTGTACTGAAAGAAGACAACGCCAACAGGCCCTCTCAACCATGTAATCGTTTACATATCCAAAGGTTCTTTTAAGAACCGCCTGATTTTTCCGGAAGGGGAAACTTCTATCAAAAAGCACATTAACACCAGATTCCCACACACATATATATATATATATCCCTGTGCTGGTTCAAATAAATTTCAGTCCGTATATAATTCGGGCTGTAATGTTTCTATTAAAATAAAAAATAAATTTCAGCCCGTTATTATTCGGGCTGTAATTACTGGGAGAGAGAAAAAAGAAAAAATTAAATCTGTGTTTATAAGAGAGAGATTAGTCCTCACAAGGACTGTTAATATAGGACAGGGATTGTTTTTTTTGGTGATGCAGTTTGCTAATAGAATAAAAAAAGATGGGGTAATGTGGGATCTATGCTTTTGAAATTTGTGCCCAAGTTAGAAGCTCTCTTTCGAAGCATTGGTTCGCCCTGATAAGGGCGGTTAGGAATCAATTTGATATGCTGTTTTCTTCAGCAGGGGAGTTTTCCTGTCTACTCCCCCGTACTCATCTCGCTCACGGAGAAGTAGCGGTAGGGACTCAAGGTATAGCGATGTACCACATCTTCATCTAGCTCGGGGCTGATGGGCATCCCATCTAGGAAAATGGCGGCGGCTATTGTTGGTGGTGGTTGTTCATAAATGATGGAGGGCAGGTCTTCGAGGGGGAAGGGCGGTAAATTATCCACAGGCTGGACTGCTGGCTCTTCTTGTGGTGGTGGTGGTGGACGGGGGGCCAGGAGCCGAGGAAGGGCAGGGCGCAGCTCGTCCTCCATGGTTTTTTTTAATAATTCAAACCACCCTTCCTCGCTCACCGTTCTGGCGCCATTCAGTAATGCCCGCACATTCTCGGCGGTTCCTATGCCTCCACATTCCCCTCTCAGCCTGGCGCTCCAACACGTAAATTCTTTCAGCCAGAATTCTTTTATCTCCCGCTTCATCGCTCGCTTCTTCCTTCTAGATATTCCTCCTCCTCCTCGCCCCGTGGCCTGCGTGGTTGACATGGCTGCTTGCATTTTCTTCTCTCTTGTATATATTTGTTTGTTGTCATCTGGTAGTGAAAAGGTTTTTGAATAGCCCGCTTTAAGCGGGTCGCTAGCTATATATAACAAAAGTGCGGACCTCGGCGAAATGGCCAAAGCTTTACTGTCTGGAGAAAATCTGTGTGTGTTTCTTTCTCAATTATAAACGGCTGTGATTTTGCAATAAAATGTCAGTGCACGTATAAATTTTATTGCAAGTTGAACTCAGGCAATTCATAGTGTAGTATTTAAAAAAAATTAGCACCATAGCGCTCGACTAAGCCGTTATTTTATTAATTTTAGCGATTTTTCGATGCGTAACGTTAAAGTCCAGTAGTATGGAAAAACCCCTACACTGAAAATAAATTGATTTTCCTGGCTAAAAATACATCCAGACTACAGCTTACAGCCTTATAATAGCTCCCTGAAAATTCCAGCGGGTTTATCGAAAGAGAACTCTAGAAAATTATTAAAAACATAGCCTTCGTTTCACTGCAAGAAAAACAACGTGCAGAGTTCCCCAATCATTTTGGTGCGCTATGCATCACACCATCTAGCGGTCGTCATAAAAGCGCGGACCCCCGCGAAATTAACACCATCTAGCGGTCGTCATAAAAGCGCGGACCCCCGCGAAATTAACACCATCTAGCGGTCGTCATAAAAGCGCGGACGTCGGTGAAATCGCCAAAGCTTTTGCTGTCTGAGAAAATTTGTGTGTGTTTCTTTCTCAATTATAAACGGCTGTAATTTTACAATAAAATGTCAGTGCACGTATAAATTTTATTGCAAGTTGAACTCAGGCAATTCATAGTGTAGTATTTAAAAAAAATTAGCACCATAGCGCTCGACTACGCCGTTATTTTATTAATTTTAGCGATTTTTCGATGCGTAATGTTAAAGTCCGGTAGTGTGAAAAACACGGTACACTGGGAAATAAATTGATTTTCCTGGCTAAAAATACATCCAGACAATGGCTTACAGCCTTATAATAGCTCCTGAAAATTCCAGCGGGTTTATCGAAAGAGAACTCTAGAAAATTATTAAAAACATAGCCTTCGTTTCACTGCAAGAAAAACCAACGTCCACAGTTCCGATTCAATTTTGGTGCGTGATTAAAGGGGCGCAACTCTGTTTGACAGAAATCAGACTTGTTCCAATTAATGCTATTTCGTAATTTTATTAAATGTGTTTGGCGTATGAATTACATTGTTTTATTGAGGTAGAATCATGAAAAGGATGTTGGCTACATATTTCATTAATTGTTTCATTGAATTAACGTTTCCTTAAATTTATAAGCTGTGTCAAAAGGGGCCATTCACAGAGTTTAGCATCAAAAAGTACCTGACGTACGGTATAGGATCTATTACATTATATAGTATGGCTTTCCAAGTATATGGTTTTGATATCTCAGAGCACTATTGATTGTTCTGGTAATTATGATGACTTGATATTATATCCCAGCAATGATATTATTTTATTTTATCATGTTATTACTCAAGAATATCAATTTATGCACTCTTGGTCCGCCTACAAAAATTGCATTGTCAATTTAATTATTTTCTAGAACAAGGTACGAATTTTTTTTTTACGATGATTACTCACATTAGCAAGAATCGGTATATATACATTTTGCCTGGCCGGTATTTTATCATTCACCATTATGGCAGCGCACGGAAAGGAGCTCGCTTTCTTTCAACTGACGTCTGATGTGATTCTCATCGTCTATGATCATGAATTGCAGCTCATCGAAGAACATCCTCGAGAAGTGAAGTTATCTTTAAGCTTAGCAGGCTGGACTCTATTAACACGGTTGTTACAGGGAAAAGAGCCCGAAGTCGATTTTATGCATGTGGGAATCGGTGTATACCTGCGAAGTGGTAGAGATGATTCTTTTTTCCCCCGGCTAGAACAGTGTGGGGGTGCCGCTATCCTACTTCGGCCGGCATTATGGCAGGCGCTGAAAGCTATTATTACCGATGTCCATGACGTACTCTATCCCCAGGCGTGCTCTCTAGCTACCCGCACTCTTACACCGGATTGTACCCTATTATTATATCCCCAACGCGTGGAGCTGATCGATGATGATAGCCGATGTTGGTGTACGTCTGAACCCGCGCGTGTCTCTTTATCCCCGGAAGGCTGGATTACCTTGAAACGTGTGTTATGCGGTGATCTCGACGGGGATAGCATTTACCTGTGTGACGATGTGTACATTTTCCGCGGTCCCTATTTTGCTCGACTTCTCTGTCTCAAGCGAGGGGATTTACTCTGGACCCCGATCTATGGACGGCTTTGCAACAAGTAGTGCCCATGGTGGATAAAGTACTCTCTCCACAGGAGCCGCCTCTCACAGAATAGTACCTGACACTATAAATACGAGGGATGAGACAGAGTGTGTGTCATTCACCGTTCGACATTTAGAGCAAGCATGTCACTACCAGCCATCCTGCCTCTTACACCCTACCAGGTGGGGTTATACGTCTATGAAGATAAAGTCACCCTGGTGGAAGATTGTGGAGCTATTTGCTGGGCGCGCGCTGAGACTCTATCGAATACGGTGACACTACAGCGTGATGGCTGGACTAAATTTAAACGGGTGTTGAACGGAGAGTTAGACGGACACCTCATCCACATGGACAATGCCATCTACGTATACCGTACCGCCCTCTTCCCACGTGTGGGCCGCTACCAAGACCCTGCGCGAAGTTTCCTCCTAACCCCCTCTCTGTGGTCAGCCTTGGAGAAAGTAGTGCCTATTGTGGACCAGTTGTTTACACCGGACGACCGATCACCAGACCAATTGGCGTGGGCTCGTGCTATAGAAGACGCGCTGGCTGAACCCCATGAAAAAAAACAACATGATGATGAATCCGATGATACAGCCGGGGAAGACGAAAGTACTATATCTATAGAATGCACAGAGGCTAGAGTGACAGTGTCACCTGATGAAGCGAACAACACACATGACGGGGACCCAGAGGCGCCTCAATGAGGGGTAAGAAGCCCGTAATGAAGCGGTCCCGAAAGGGAAAAAAGGAGTCCGCCTCTACAGTGAACGAGGTGTTAACCGATTTGTATTACAGCCCTACCAGTCCAGCCGCGTATAGCGCTGTGGGAGCGCTATCTCGAGCTGCCCATTCTCAAGGCATCAGTCGAACTGAAGTTCGAGACTGGTTAAAAACCCAAGACACTTATAGTTTACACCGAGCAGCCCGACGACATTTTCGCCGTAACCGAGTCATCGTAGGAGGTATAGACGCGCAATGGCAGGCGGATTTAGTGGACATGAGTCGATTTGCACCTCACAATGATGGACATCGGTACATATTGACCTGTATCGATATTTTATCCAAGTATGCCTGGGTACTACCCATTCGCACCAAAACAGGGGAGAATCTAATAGGAGCGTTCCAGCAGATTTTCAAGACGGGGCGCAAACCTCTTTATTTACAAACGGATGAAGGCACAGAATTTCTCAACCGACCCTTTCAAGCCTTTCTTAAGAAACAGAAGGTATTTTTCTTTCATACGTACAACGAGACGAAAGCTTCTGTGGTGGAACGCTTCAATCGCACCTTCAAAGGACGAATGTACAAGTATTTTACCGCCCAAAACACCCGACGGTACATCGATGTACTACCTCAACTGGTGCAAGGGTACAATCGCGCCTATCATCGCAGTATCCAGCGAGCTCCCCGTGATGTGACAGAACGCAACGAACATCAAGTGCGTGCTACGCTGTACTCAGTCCATCACAACCACTCACGGCACCCCGTTACAAACGTGGAGATGTGGTACGGATCAGTAAAGTGAAAGGCCAATTTGAGAAAAGTTACTTGCCCAACTGGAGTGACGAGTACTTTGTCATCGTTCTCCATAAACCTCGACAGCCACACGTCTATCAACTGGAAGATCTACAAGGAGAGAGACTGCAAGGCACGTTTTACGAGGCAGAATTACAACCCATAGTGAAAACACCGAAAGACTACTAAACGGTGGAAAAGATTTTGAAAACGGAACGTCGACGTGGCATCCCCTATCATCTCGTCAAATGGCAAGGATGGCCTCGTTCGTTTAATTCCTGGGTGTCCGGCCGTGACATGAAACGTCTATAAATTCTAACCCCTATCACCACCAGCCTTCAGTGTAGGATTGTACCATGGATAGTACACGTCTACCCTTACTATTACGAACTCGAAAAGCACAAGTGGGTACTATAGTGTGTCTAGTAGTGGTTCTGGGTACGTTATTTACAGGCGTGTTCTACGATTTGACGACCGTGATATCCTGTTTGAACACCCTGCGTTCCACATCTCAGTCATCCACCACCACCACTTCCACCACTACGACGACGACGCTGCCTACGCCAGCCAAGACGTCAAGGGTTCGCCACGTATCGACCCAGACACCCACGTCTACCACGCCGCCGTCTACTACTCACACACCGTCTACTCCATCCATCACCACGTTACCCTTTGCCCGCTACATCCAGCCACCCACGACGACCACCACCACGCCCCGTACTACTACCACGACTCCAACTCCACGTCATCCTCCGTCATCCCTAAGAAGCGACGATCCTTCCACCCCATCACCACCACCAACACCTAGTACCACCACCAACACCACCACGACGCTAAAAATATTTGCAGTGGATCCCCGTGAATCACAACGTTTACCACGACAACGGTATCCATTCGACTACGATCCCCGGTGGGATCCACGACAACGGTGGTGGGCTTCTAACCGTAGAGCGCAAATCACCAAATAAAAATAAAAAAAACTATGGATCCTCGATGGCAGCATCCTTTCACGTGTCTCATCGCTGGACCGACAGGGTCGGGAAAAACACACTTCGTTCAACGTCTGATCCAACACGGGTCAGCCCTCATTTCACGGCCTCTAGCTCGCATCCTGTGGTGTTATTGAGCTTGGCAACCCGCGTACGAGGAACTGGCACGTGTCCCGGGACTCACCTTAGTGGAAGGCTTACCCCCTGAGGATACACCCCAAGACACCTTGGTGGTGGTGGACGATCTCATGACGGAAACGGACAGTCGAATCACCCGTCTCTTTACCAAAGGAAGCCATCATCGTCGGTTGAGCATCATCTACATCGTGCAGAATCTCTTCAGTAAGAACAAAGAGCACAGGAACATTAGTTTGAATGCTCGGTATGTGGTGTTATTCAAAAACCCCAGAGACGCTTCACAAATTACGCACCTGGCCCAACAGATGTACCCTAAAACACGGCCTTTGTACGAGAAGCCTTTGAAGATGCTACCCAACCCGCTCACGGGTATCTACTCATTGACTTGAAACAAGACACGCCCTCCACCCTTCGATTGCGTACCCTCATTTTTCCCGGCGAGGTGCAGACGGTGTACACACCCAAATAAAAAAGATAAAAGAAATAAAAGAAATAAAAGAAGAAGACAACGCACTCTAGCCGTCATTCATCATCATGTCTGCACGGATACGCAAGCACGCGCCGGCTCTGCGCGTATTACGCAGCGCGCCACCGGAGGTGGGCCGGGCCCTGGTGCGCGGGGCGGATGCCGACTTGGTACGGTGTTTGTGTGAAGTGGCCCATAATGTGTTAAAAGGCAATGTTCCACTCAGTCCTCTGCAGAAAGGGAAATTGCAACGGCACAAGGCGGGTCTCCGAACGTTGGTGAAGAAGACGGGCAGTGTCAAGAACAAGAAACAGGTGTTACAGCGAGGTGGATTTCTCGGCGCACTCCTCGCACCCTTAGCCGCTACTGTACTGGGACCGTTACTAGGCTCCATCTTGGGACGCTAAAAAACGTCATCATGGAACAAACGAAAAAAATGATGCTGGTCGAACCTCGACTGTTACAGAGTTTGCAATCACCCTATCCCGTGCCTGCCACAGTGCAACAACTCCAGTCTCTGGATGAAGAGATGAATAGTATACTGCAACGTCGACTACCCGATCACGAGAAAATTCAACTCTACCATCATACGCTGAACCGGTACCAGACGTTTATGGATCAATATAGAGGGAGTAGTACTAGTAGTACTAGTAGTACACCACCACTGCCACAACTACCCACCACAACGCCTACTCTCACATCCCCGTCACCACCTTCACCTGAGCTGGAAGAGGAAGTGTTGACCAGTGTGCCTAAAACCTTCAAGACCAAGGCCCGTTTATTGTTGGACCGGGTGAAACAGAATGCCAATATGAGTTGGAACGCTGAAGGAAAACTGCTGATTCGAAACAAAGTGGTGCCGGGGTCTCATATGACCGATTTGATCAACGATATGGTCCGTTCTCGCAAACACTCTAATCCACCGGGCTGGGAAGTCTTTGCTCAGGGATTAAAAGATACGCACATCCCTCAAGAATTGGTAGGGAATCCTAACCGTTGGGCCTTTATGCAGCAATCGACCCGACACCAACCACCACCACCA
>JAVTVY010049381.1:0-24888 GCA_036873755.1 Hanleya hanleyi
ATTTCCCCAAATAGCCAAGGAATGTACCGCCGAACACAGAAGAGTTCCTATTTTCGTTTCGTGAATGCGTGATGAATTATCGACTTATATTTTCAAAAAAATACGCATTGGGTTTTGGGAAGCAGGACTTCTCTAGGTGCGTGATCAATCGCGCGCCTTGAAATGAAATTAGGCGAGCGATGGTGCGCGCGAGCGATCGCGCGCCTCAAAAACGAATGACTGTTATACTGTACAGATTAGATAGACTATTGTCATCCTGGCCCTGATAACATGGTAGCCTATGGTGATGTGTTGTCCTTACATAAAACGCTGGACTTTTTAATTTCTTTTTATCTAGCAAGTAAATCAATAAAAACTCAAGAAGATTCTGGTTGAGGCCATGAGCCATTAACTCCAAATCTTTTGGACATTATGATTATATCTCAAGAACAAAACATTCTCGCAAATTTGGGTATTGGGTTCACATCAACTAGAGGATGAATGGATTTGTTTTTTTAGCTTACCCACCTAAATCCAAAATGACCATTTACCTCAATTGTTTTAGGCCATGGTCTTATTTGACAGAAGAGAAATAATTAACTCAAACACTTATGTATATATTTACACAATATTTAATTCATAAACATTTTATATGCATATGTCATTAGTTCAAAATGGAACTCTTTCTGGTTGTGTAGTACAAAGAACAGCGTAAAATAATGCTTATTCCATTAGCCCCCATATAAAAAAAAATTCAAAAAAAAAAAAAAATCCCTACCTACCTACCCTATTTTTTCTGATGCATGTTACCGGAAACACAGGATTTTTTTTTTTAGGCCTAAAGACAAAGGCGATCCTAGCGGCCGAGGCCTGAACCGTGTATTGTGCAAGTCCCGCATTCAGGAGTGAGTGAGTATGATTTAACATCATTTTCAAAAAAATTTCAGTCATATCACAACAGTGCCTACATGTGTTAGGACACAAGAGTGACAACAGTTCCTATTATCCTGGACACTGATCATCCCAGTCACTCGGTCAGTCACCCATCCAAGTATTGACCAGGCTCAACGTCGCTTAACTTTGCTGATCCAGTTGGTAATTAGATCTGAGATGGGTTTATTTAATGTTTTACCAGCCTAGGCACTCACAAGACATCTCATTGTCAATGCTTAAAGTGAATAAATCATATATGCATGCGGTTTTAAGATCCAGACAGGATACAGACATTTTTCCCTCGCTGTCTAGCCGGATGTCACTTTCAATTTTGAATTCGGGTGTCATGCGAGATCACAATCTTCAGCGCGACTTCATCGAAACTTTGACACAGAGAATTTTGCGCGGACATTTCTTCCAGAGCACATTTCCCCGTGGACATTTACCCCTTCGGATATTTCTCCTCTAATTACATGTATATATATTTGTACTATGACTTTTGATGAATGTATAACAAAGTTGAAATATTGGTAAGAACAATTTGGAGCATTTTTTTTTTCCTATTTTGTATAATTTGGCATGATTAAACAGGGCTTGTTTTTCCACGGGAATCCGATTCCTGTCAGTACTCTTGCAAAACAATCTGTGGGAATCCAACAGTAAATTAAACATAACTATTTGGTGAGAGTATCTGTTTAGGTGATTACTTGGTACATACTAAACAATGAATTTCCTTTTGTCAAGCACTGATTGGTTCAACTCAGGAAACAGAAAAAAAATAACAAAGTAAATAACAAGTTTTACCTAGGTATAGAAATGAGGTAACAAACATGCTGATTGAAATCATTATTTAAATTGGTGATCAAATTTGAAAAAAACAATTTGGATGTTAGCATATTTGCCACAAAATATAATCTAACAATATATATTTTTTCTTCATTGAAACCATGGATTTGAACTGATGTTCATGAATTCATGTCAATTTATTAAAGTAATAAAATAATCAAACAATAATCAAATGTTAGTTAAATCATACACATCTTGTTAAAAGTATAGGGAGGAAAAAATCATGACAAATTTAGCTTATCACTGCTTAGTAAAAATAAAAATAAATAAAATAAGAAAAAAACGCTCCATATTGTTTTTGTCGATATTTCAACTTTGTATGAACACCTTCATACGAAGTCACAGTGCAACAATATAGGAAGGGGGAACTGTTCCCAGAAATGTTATCAGGGAGAAAAGTCTGGGGCCTATTTCATGAAAACCTCCCTTGACTAGAGTTTTTGCTTTTCATGAAAATTCACTCTAAACCGAAATCGCACTTGAGTTCAAGTGTGATCGGACATCCCTTGAAAACTGGTCCAGGGGCCGATTTCATGAAACCTCACTTGACTTGACTTTTTCAAGGTCGATTTTCGCACTTGACCAAGTGCACTTCAAAAAAATCTCAAGTTGTGTTTCACCAAACGTTTTTGGCCGTACTTGGTCAAGTGATGTTTGAAGTGACCTTTTTGGAACTCTTTTGTGCGATTTGGTAGTAAATAGTACCCCTGCAGAATCAAGTGCATGCTAAAAATACTTCATGCGCCGGAGCCGATCGGTAGAATTTGAGGTGTCAAATGAATATGTCTGTGCCATGTTTGACCCTATGAGATGAAGAACAATGCCCCTACGTGTATTATGATGCATGGGCAGAGGAAAAAACCTCATTTTTCGACACCATCTCCCGTCGTATTTGTCATTTCAGGTGCGTTTTTATTTCAAGTGCGGTTTTCAGGTTCGAGTGAACTTTCATGAAAAGCAAAACCTCAATTCAAGGGAGATTTTCAAGTGCACCTGAACTTTCAAGTGTGAAAATTGTCTCAAGTGAGGTTTCATGAAATCGGCCCCAGGGCTGCAGGGGGAATGTCCTCACGAGGAAATGTCCTGGATTCCACTTCTACTGTCAGTAAACTTTGTTCAGACATTAGAAAAGATTATCGGTCAAGGAAAAATGTCGTTGTTGTGGAACAAATTGCGGACAAAAGTGGAAAACTGGGTTAGTAGATCAGGTTGGAAAATGTCCGTAGAACCTGCGGTTACATCATGAGAAGTCCAGTTTCCGACAATCGTTTCCGATACCACGTATTAATTTTCCTTTTCAATTCGAGCCCGAGGTAAAACGATCCAGTGTTTTCTGTATGACATATCCACAGATGGATATAATTTTCCTTCATTTCGTTTTTATTTTTCTTACCTAGTGTACCTCGAATACATTTAGATCCATATCGTGAACACACGCACCCCACACCGACCATGGGGGCGGCCATTTTCAAAGTGGAAACGAGGTTTGACAAGCGGGAGTAGCGATGTAGTTGTAATCAAACATCTGATACACATGACAGATTATTGGTTTAATCGGCTATTATGAGTTTTCAAATCTTAGTACATTTTTTTTAATCAAGTAAAAATATTTGGTAAGATTAAGTCGAGTGTTGTTCTTATTAATATTCCCAAGATAGTTTAATAAATAATAAATTCTCCCTACGCTAGACAAGTTCGCACGTGACAGTTGCTAGGATACATCTGTCAACTCTGATGGTGGACGGTGGATCTGGCTTGCTGTCTGTCGTCTGGTGGAAGATCAAATCCATTTCTCGACTTGCGTTGTAATAGCTAGGTAAGTAAATTTCTTGTGAGTGGATTATTTAAGAGTCCTCCATGAATTAACCATGCATCAATTATGCAATGAGTTGCATACAAACTGACAAGTTCTTGGTGAAGTTTCTGCATGATAGTTGTTGTTGTTGACACAGCCTTGCACTTGCACGACCTCAAATTCTGTTGGAAGAAATGGATAGAAAATTGAGCAATAAGCCAGGTCGAAATTCCAGCTGTGACCTTGCCACCAGGGCAGTCTGCTGGTGAAACAGCATGGTGCAGAAGTTTGAAATCACAATTTTACAGATAGTGTTGAATAAGCTTAAATCACAAATAAAACACTTAAATGTTATTCGGGGAGTTAAAAATTTCGTTCTGCTCTCGCTGGACAGGTTCCAGTTCTGGGGTTATGAAGACCCCAGTTTTCAACACTCGCAGTCACATTGTTCGTTTCTATGTTTCTTACTATTTTCATGTGTTGGCATAGGGCCTACTGCATGGAATATATTTTCAGAGGGAATATGTGTCGTAGCAACAACATTAGTATTTAAATTTTTCTCTTTTTGTGAACTTGACTGGATCCTGTCCAATGCAGTGTATCCTGGGGCACCTCTGTTCCCTGAATAAGGATTTATATCAGGGTTACGAAAATATGGAGGGATATACGTGGGGGGGGGGATGAGATATGTTGGGTGGAATATGTCCTACAATTGGCCCCGAAAGTCATTGAGTGGGTTCAGATGGGCCAAGTGAATATTTTTGGAATTACAGTAACCACAATGTAGCAAGTTTTTGTGGATACAAATTATATATATATATATATCCAATTTTTAAATCATCGAAAAAAGTGAATTTCCAAATTGTGGATACACATGTTATATAGGTGATATGTTTCCACATTTTTACTTCTACATGTACCATGATCAATTATTGGCATGAGAACTGAATAAAATTGTGGCAAAAGTTTTTTGGACATGTCAGATTTTGTTATTTTTTCACGTGACTTCTTCGTTGATCTTCACCAACAAAATGAAATATGATCTACTGATAGTTTTGCACAAAACTCTTATAACGTATCTGATTATAACGTATCTGATTATGGTTATAAAGAATCAAAACCTGACAAGTTTTCCTTTTTCTGGTATGGATAGGAAAGATCCCAAACCTGAATTTCTGTGAGTTCAAGTAAGTAATCGTACATTTGATTGACTGATTGGTACATATTTGCTCCGCCCACCTGTTATTGAACCAATCAGTACACTTGTTATATGACATACGAATTCGATAAAACTGTAAACAAGATCGGCTCATTTTCTAGATTTATAGTTTCTTTTTCCCATCCATATGAATTTAAAAAATAATTTGGCATTTCTGTGAAACCGTGATTATAAGCATTTAAAAAAACACTTAGTATCAGAGTATCTTGTTTTATAGCCAAGATAAATGAATCAGTGAATAGGAAAATCAGGCAAATTTTCTGAACTTGTCTGCGATCGCGATGTCTGAAGATTTTCTTGTCACAATTTACTTCTAGTAGATCCGTTTTCTCATGGATTAATTAAGTATGGAAATTATTAAAATGTGGATACATCTCTTATATAGGATGTGTATCCACATTTTGCAAAAATCGAAGTTCTATGCTCTAAATTTAAAAATAGGATAAACATACACATCTTATTTAGAGATGTATCCACAAAAAAACCCTATATTGCGATTACGCCAAAAAACTTACTCGGTCCCAATGACTCCTCCGTTACGAGCAAGGGCTTATTTCAATTACAAGTGGGCAAGACTATGGAAGAAACCCTGAGCTCCGCGGATGGCTATACATGGATATCTGTTGCTAGATATGGAGTAACTTGTGTTGTCTATTTTTTCACAGATACTTCTAGACAGTCCAAGATGGGAGATTCTCCAAAATCTCCACTTTCTATTCAGGGCTCTGAAGGCTCTGGTAAGAAATCAAGTAAGTTTATCTTTTTACCACATACATACATATGGTAGCCTACAGAATATCTCGTCCTAACTATTTGCTGATAGCAAGCTGGGAGTGTGACTGCATTGATCAGCATCCTAAGACTTGCAGCAAACCCCTACATATGACCATCACCAGACGGTGAAATGTTGGTCAGCTGGTGGGGCTATTTTCGCAATACTGGCGAGGTGGTGTTAGCAATTTGGATTTCTTTCACATGTCTTTTGAGGTTATGGGCAATATTAATGGATATTCATTCATGGGCAATAACAGTCGTCATTTTAATTGTTCGGTTATGTAGCAGAACACATTATACTTAAAGATATCATACGAACATGGAGAGCGATGCTGTTTTCGAGCTAAGTTTCGTTTTAAATTTGTTCGTATCGCTAATAACTGATACTAATCAGTACAGATTATCATGAGTAATTATTTCTTATTCAATGCTCTTTGTATGTCACCCAAACTTTGATGAATTTAATTTGCGTAAGTACTAATATTATTGGAAGAAGTCACACCATATGCATATATCCAGGCTACGGTGAACAGCATCAAGAAAGTGTGTAGCATGCTCATGCTGTTCACCGTAGCCTGGATAGACGCACACGGTGTGAGTTTTTAATTAATATCATTGCTTATGCCAATTAAATCCATCGAAGTTTGGGCGACATACAAAGAGTATTGAATAGGGAATAATTACGCATGATAATATGTATCGATAAGTGTCGGTAATCAGCGATAAGAACAGTTTGAAAACGAAACTTTGCTAAAAAACAGCAACGCTCCGCGTGTTCGTACAATATCTTCAAATACAAGGCGTTTTGATATGTAACCGAACGATTGAAATGACGACTTTTATTTCCCATGAATGAATATTCATTAATATTGCTCATAACCTCAGAAGAAATGTGAAAGAAATCCAAATTTCTAACACCATTCATGTCACCTGTTTTGCGAAAATAGCCTCACCGGCTGACCACCGTTTCACCGGCTGGCGATGGTCGGATGTAGGGGGTGTGCAGGCAATGTATCAATCAGTCCTTAGAAGAGACACATTTGTATGCTTGTAGCCTTGCCAAATTGAGTTCTCGATATTATACTGTTGTAGACTTAAGGGTCAGCTGTCAGCTGCCATCTTAAATAAATGTATGGGGGATTATATGAGTCACACTCCCTTTCCCCAACAGCCACATCACCTATTTTGAAGACGTGGCACAAGGTAAACAGGTATTCAAGGTTTACCCTAATATGAACTGAATATGAGTGGTGAAACGACTGTGACTGCTAATGAAAACAAAAAGCGCACTCTTAGGATATCGACATAAATGCAAAACAACCCTGGAGATAACATGTATGTCATTGTATTGTGAATTCATTAGAATCACCAAAACAGTCCAGGTACATGTACATCTGCAGGATTCGTTATAGATGCCACATCACAAATATACTGTGATTGACTCCTGTCTCCACTCACACTCTTGAGGTTTATGCCTTCCCTTTATTGAGACTCCTTCACCTTTGTCTGTGATGCACATAACAAGATAACACAACCTTTGAGGGTATCATCCCTCAAATAAATCAGTCCCTGTATCAAAATTCAATCACCCCCAATTTTTGGGGACAAAATTTAATCAGTGGTTCTAATGAATTTGATCACCCTCTAAAATCATTGAAATAATGATGAAGTAATGGATCATATGCATGATTTAGGAGTTAATGACTGCCTAAGTGAATATTATCGTGTAATAATTTTTCAGTTTTTAGTTTTAGACCGTCAATCAAAAAACCGATGAGGTCTAAAACTAAACATCGAAAAATTATTACCCGATAATATTCACTGAGAAGGTCATTAACTCCATTCTAACATGCGCAATGATAAATATTTCCTCATTTCATAAGCGTGCTGTCTGTTCATGAGCTGCAGCCTTGTGAACTTCGCCCACTGCTGAATGGACCAATCATCGCTCAGCTTTGTAGCACTGCGTCACAAGAATGAGACGTCATCAGTTCGGCACGTGAATGAAACAGATCATAACAAACAAGTGAAGATTATCGTGTGATAATCTCCGTATATTTTGAGGTCTGGACCAATCAGCGCACGGCTATAATGTGGAGCATGTTAGCATTTGAACCATTTTGTCAACTTCCTGTTCTAATGAATTTGATCACCTCCAGATTGTCTGGTGGGAAATTTCACTTCCTCTGATTGAATTATTAGAGGGACTAACACTCACATAGAACATGGAGTGATGTGGGCTTCGAATAATGTGATGTACCATACTTATTAGGGAATTCTGTTCACTATGTCAAGTTGTTTTGGGGTAACTGTTGTGATGTACTGGTTCATTTAATAAGAATGAATGTGATGTGTTTATTACAGGACAGGATAATGTGTCCAGACAGTCTGGTAGGGTGACATTTCCAAATTCTGCCAAGTCTGGCTCCAGTCGACAATCCCTCGTTTCAGGTTAGAATGATAATATATATATGTGCACATTTTTCTTTCAGCTAGGTCAGTCAAATTCTACCCTACCTACTCATATATTTTGTGATTTAAAAACAGTGTATTTGTTATATTTTGAATAGTCCTATATGGACATTCTACTATGTAATTCAACTGAAAAAGGAAACAGACATTTTGTATTGTTACAGAATACTTCCTCGCAGGTTTTAGTTGACAGGCCTGTTATTGTGTACAATTGTATTAATAGTTTAAAAAGAGAAATATACATGTAAAGGTAGGCCTAGACACATTACATTTACTATAATTCGCGACATACTACACAATTTGTGGTGGAGTGCCATGTCAAGTACAAGTTTTTTAAAGATACCAAGTGCTTAAGGGCTAATCCAGAAAAATTTACATCTTCCTGACCCCATATACTCAATGTTAAAGAAATGTAATCAGGGATTGGCTCATGTGCCAGTGCCATGTGATCCCCTCACACCCCACCCAACATGTACATTTTGCTGGAACAGTCCTAGGATATGGATGTGAACTAATGACTGGCTGTATTGGTGTTTCAGATGAGCTGGTGCCTGTTGGTAACCCATTTAAAATGCCCCCTGACAGTGACATCTTCTTGCTGAGAGACAAGGAAAGACAAAGAAAGACACAGGTAAACTAGCCTGGTAGTAGTTGATAATGTACATATCCCAGGACATTCTATTGTCAGTATCCTCAAAAAATATGAAAATCACATCAGGGGAGAAAACTCTGAAAAATCTGGAAATCACATCAAGGGCGATAACTCTGAAAATGTAAAAATCACATCAAGGGAGATAACTGGCCTATTTGAATGAAGGAAAGTATAAAATTGTTCTCTCTTCAATACAAAACGAATTTACAAAATGTTGAATTGTACCAGGTGTTAAAAAAAAAAGCAATTCATATTTTCGTATCAGCAATCAGTTGTGACAAACAACAACCATGCGTGATGTACTCAGAGCTCTGGCTGCCTATAGTGATGTGATTCAAGGCTATATTGCACATCACCGCCTTTGGTGGTAATCCGTATGTACTCATTTTTCTCACTGCAAACAGGAAAGACTACGGCAGAGGCAGCTGAAAGTCCATGAAAAAACGACGTACACATCAAAAATAAATTTCAGGACAGCGGGAATGATTCACCCGGCTGATTCTGATGAGGAGAAGGAGAAAGAAGAAGATTCTGACAAAGCTGTAGCTGTCAAGGACGACCCACAATTCACCATTGCTGTCACTAGAGGTAAATATACTTTCACAGATATCTTTTGTACAGTCTATTTTTAAAGAAGATAAAATATCATAATTCACTCCCAACTGTATCATACATACACAGTAATTTGTAAATGTAATTTTCAGAGTTCACCAGTACAGTTGATAACAGAGAATATCTTTCAAAGTTCAACATGGAACTTATGTTTTGTTCTTTGAAGATTTTTTTTTTAACTTTAATATTTCTTGATGTTGAATCACATATGCTCTGTTTCCAATGATCGGTTGTGTAATTCCGGTATTTAGAACAGCTCCATTTGGTCATCAGGAGGGGCCCAGTTGACCTGGCGCTCGGAATGACCTGTGCTGTTGACTAGGTCAACATGCTACCTCCATTAAATTTCAGCTTGCAGTCGATCTTGTTTCTGTCAAGTTGAATTGCTATTGGTTTTGTAAAAGCTGTTACAATAGATCCAATGTAACAGTAATTTTGTTATTTTGGGATTACACTCTCTTTATAGTATATAATGAAAATACTATTATAAGATCACTTTCTAAATGACAAAAGAAAATTCTTCTTAGATTAATTTATTTTATTTCACATCAGAAAATTATTTCCTGATTTATTGTGTAGTTTTGTCAGAGTAGTATAAATAGTATTAATAAATCGAAAAATCTATCAAACAATTTCATTTTTGGAATATGACATCACTGTGATGTCATTGATGTGTCATCAAAGTGGTCATCTTAGATCTTTTTACATTTTCTGATAGAGCTTGACTCAAAGACCTATTGTGGGAAATTTCAACACCCTAGTCCAAGTAGTAAGAACAATATTTAAGGGGCGCTATCCATCATATGCCAGACTAGTCACCCATGCCACCAGGTGGCGCCACCTACCAATGGGAGACATCAATCGTCTTGGTGATGTATCTTTGTATCAAATTGCATCAAATTGCATGATTGTTGCAAAAAGTGTACAAACATTGTTCTATCTCACTGGACTGAGAGTTAATTAATTTACAGAGATCGCACTTTCTCCTTGTAATTCTGCTGCTGGGGATCGATTGACAAACCATCTTTAGATAACTATTTGCAACGGTGTGTTTATATATATGTTCATTTTTTCAGACCGCCATGTAGAGAAAGAGTCACTGGCTGAATATATCAACAAGAAAAGGGAGATGTTTCTGGTTCAGGTAGGTTGAACTCATTTAAGATATTTTCTCCCTCTACTCAGATGGGTGTGGCATATAGTAGTCACCTTGTCCATCCATATGGTTGAATGGAATACGTTTATGGCTTCACAAGCACCGCCGCATCCTACTTCTTTCTGTGTATTTCCATTTCCCCTATAAAAGTGCTCAAGTTCAAAATTTGGGGCTATCCACTTGTAGTAATTAGCCATAACTGCCTCTCAATTTTGTTTTTAAAAGAGATTGATAAAATTGTGTGAGTCTCAAAAATGGTGTGGGTAAATGTAAAAAATGGTTGTAAAATATGTTGCGCAATATACGGAATGTCGCTAAAGGGTGTGTATTTTGTGTCCAGTATTCCCTGGGTGTAAAGAGAGACGAGATGAGAAAGTTGGAAGATATCGCCCAGGCCGAGGAAAGGAAGCTGGAACTGGCGGAACAATACTTGGAGGAGGATGCTGCCATGTTTGACGAGTTCTTGAAGGAAAATGACAAGAACTCGGTGGAGGCCATCAAGATGTAAGCATTTTGATTTGAACAGAGAAGGTTATGAAAATGATAACATTTACAGTTGATCACTTCCAGGTGCAGTTGCATCACAATGTTTTTACCGAGGTAAGACTGGTCCACACCTTATCTGGGATCATAAATTAACTGTGCATTTACATTTGTCATCCCACAGTGAAGCTATTTTGAGTCGGCAATAGGGGGCATCCCTGTCATAATTTTTCAACCACTTTTACCGAGATAATCAAGTTAACACTATAATTATCTTTTTCAAAATTATGTGGGTCAAATCAACACGCCAATATTTCCTGGGTGAAAATTACCTGGATAAAACTTACCTGGCTAAATTTGACCCTCTAATGCTGCATTGGTGATAACACTGTAACGTAACCGCAAATGAACAGTTTGCTTTTTACCAATTTGGAGGAGAAAGTCAAGAATTAGTCATCTTGTCTTGGGGCTGTTCCGGAAAAAAAGTATATGGGATGGGAAGAAGATATTTCAATTTTATGGTATATGTGTGGTCGGTGGTAGGCCTACATGTATACAGTCATTTAACATTAGGGAGATAAGATAAATGGTATATTGGTGGTTGAGGTACAAAAAAGTGTCATCCCATGTACTATTTTCTGGAATTTTTGCCAGGAAAGCAAATTATTGTACACTGCCATAGTTATCTCCCTTGATGCGACCAGTGTAATATTGAGCTTTGTCACAATAGGGGAGAGAATTCTTGTTGAGTAACATTATTTTCTGGTGTTGGGACACATTGATGAAGAAATACCTCAGAATTTTGGGCTCAAATTATTTGATTAAATTATTTAAAAACACTTATATACATAATGCTAATTGTTTGGCACTTGATTCCTTTTCAGAGCTGAGGCAGAAACCAAAGCAAAGTTGGAGAAAGTCGGCGAGATCAAACGTATAAATGCTCAGATGATGGCGATCAAATCGGAAATATCAAAATACGAAGACACTTTGAAAGAATACCAGTTATACAAACGCTTCCTAGATGCACTTACACCACAGGTTTGTCCTTAATTACTGCATTTGTATAAGTATTGTTTAGATTGGTAATATTTCTAATAATTCTAGCAAGACTAAACCTTTGACAGGTCTCGGCGTAAGTAAAATCTTCGCGAGTGGTCAACTGCCTGCCTAATATTTGGTCCCAGGTGAGCAGATGCTTGTTCACTAAAAAAAGACCAATGGGAGCGAATGTCTGCATACAGCATACAGTAGAGATTTAAACTGGCGGGAACATGAAATATGATTGAACTGCCTTATTTGTTATAATCATGGCCACTCCAAAGAAATATTCCCACTGTTGAGAAATAAACTATTTCAACTTTCAAAATGTTTTAAAATATTTCATAAATAAAATTATAGTCCAATAATTTGTTTTTGACGATCATATTAGTTTTTGGACACCCCGAGTAGAGCTGAATAATACCTGAACACAGTGGTTCTCAAAATTCTCTGCAGACAAGGATGGAAAACTGGTGAGATTTGCCTAGGATGAGAGGCTGAAACAAACCTCCACAAGCTAAAGAGTTATACACAACCACAATGACCAAGCATAATTGTGTTCATGGAATTAGATTTAATCACATTACTTCAAAAAAATGTTGTCGCTGGTATGGCGAACAGTAAGGCTACTCACTTGAAAGTTGATTTAGGCAAGAAATAAGCATGCATGAGCACTCACTCAACTCTCATGGTGAGGCCTGTCTGAAACGGATAGAATATTGAAAATCTCTCCCAGCCAAGAGTCGTATGTACTGGCCACAGCAGTGTAGACTGCTGGCACATAGCTGCATTTACATGCCTGTGTTACTGACATGCAGGGCTAGTGTTGCTGAAGGTTTCTGACATAGTTTGCGTCCCATTAAAAATAAAACTGGATTTGTCCTGCAGGTGAGGAGGAGAGGTCAAGTTGGTAATCATTAGCATTTTATACATCCATCGATAGAAAAGAAAGGGATAATTAAAGAATTAATAATTCAGAGAAAATTAAATTAACCCATTTCATCCACTGTAGGAAATTCGAGAGGAGAAAGAGAAGGAGCAGGAGAGAAGGAAGGAGGAACGTAGGAAGGAACGAGAGAAGAACGCAGCAAACAGGAAAACTTCTTTACAAGGGGATAGCACTGGTGAGAAAACTGGAACTCCCCCAGATGGTAAAACAAGGAAGAAAGGCCTGGGTGCCAAGTTAACACAGAAAGGACCGGTACCAACTAAACAGTAAGACAGAATTCTAATTTAGGAATACTTCTCCAGTAATGAATATAATCATGTCTTTCATGTAAGTCTTGAATGTGAATCTAGAAAAAATCTACATCATATCTCCGGGCATAAAACATATAGAAATCGTTGAAGTTGCTCAAGTGTTTCGTCAAATATCAAACTTTGAGTAATTCATAATCCTGCATTCGGTCATTCTGGGGTTCTAAAGTGAATATGTTACCTATGCTTGCAATATAAATTGAACCTAATACCCATTTGAAGCATATACAGGTGAAATGAAATACCTGGGAACAGATTAATTGTGCCCAAAATCAGCTGTGAATCAAGCCACCTTATAAAGGACCGGTAGATGTTCTAACTTTTTCTTTATCTTTCTTCTGTGTAAAGGACTACTACAGATACAACAGTGGCATTAACAACAGATTCTTCTGAAGACAGTGACGATGTAAGCATTACTGACCAGTACTCTTAAATCCCGCAGTCAGGGGTTGAAATGTTAAAAAAGTTACCTGTCTCAGATGACAGGTAACAAGAATGATTTCTACCTGTCTCCTCCCAACAGTAGCCTGAACACGCTAATGATCTGAAACAATAATTTAGCTTTTCTGTTCTTTAATGTTGCATAAATATGAGAAAAAAAATCATCCAGTACATGGAGGTCTCATTAGTTTAATTTGTGCTTAATTAATAATGCAATAATTAATCTGTTGGCAGTTTACTGCACACAGTTTAAAGATTTCTTAGAGCAAAAATGAATAAACAGTAAAAAAAAGAAAAAAAATTGACAACCACTCGACACTTTATACAGGTAACATATTGTTCTACCTGTCTCATGCAAAAAGTACCTGTCAGAGACAGACAGACACATGTTAATTTCAACCCCTGGCAGTAAATCAAAGTACGTTTTTCCTCTCTGAATGGTACATTATTATCTGAGATACACCAGAGTATTGATGCCAAATATTTGAGACAACTATCTCATGATGCACCATACGATGGCTCTGAAAAGTAACTGCAATATCCACATGCAATTTTATGATCCACTGGTGTTCTGATTTTCCGCAGCCCCTCACTTAAACTTTTTCTTGTGGAGTGTGAGACGAAGCCTAATACTCAGATCTCAAACGTCGCCATGGGCACTGTTTGGTGTTTCTAGCATGTGTGGAACACTTTGCTGTGTTTGTTTTCAAATTTCTGCTATATCCAGGGGCGTCGTTAGGGGGGGGTCGTCCGGTGCGAACGACCCCCCCTTGGCCGCGCCAAAAAAAAAAAACAGAAGAAAAAGCAAAACAAAAAACAAAAAACAAAAACAAAAACAGAGAAAACAAAAACAAAATAAAAAAAGCATAAAAACATAAAATAAAAAAAACATAAAAATTACAGATAGAGTGCCAAGACGTGTAGTGGTGTGTAAAAGGCCCGTTTTGTTTGTGTCAAACCAGGAAGTCAAATGGAGTCCGGCATATTCTTCAATATCGATGCGGGTTTATGCGAAACAAATGTGAAAATAGAACCATAAATCAATATACATGTGTTCAGATTTGTTTCCGAGAAAACTGGTAAAACGCATCTCCGGCAACCGGAGACCCTGGAGCTTCCGGGGCCTAGGCGGCCCCTGGACCCTCGCCTGTCAGGCTGTGACGATCGCTCATTTTAGCTTTGTGTAAATGAATCGCTATCATATTGGTTCTAATGTTCCATCATGTAAAGGTCATCGTTTTTTATGTGTTCTTTTTATGTGATAAATATAACTAAACAGTCAAATGGATTCAGGCATGAAGTATGATTTTTTCAATATCGATGAGTGCTTATAAATGCGAAACATACGTGAAAATAGAACCATAAATCTGCATACATTACGTTCGAATTTATTTCTGGGAAAACTCTTAGAACGCGTCTCTGGAGATCTGGAACTTCGGAGCTTCCAGGGCCTAAACGGCTCGTGGACCCTCGCCTGTTGGGCTGTGAGGATTTCCTTGTTTTATCTGTGTGTGAATGAATCGTATCTGTAGGCATATTGGTTTCCCTCCCAAGAACTCCTCTCCTCTCATCGTTTTGTATGTTTTAAATATAACTAGAACGTCAAATGGATGAAGGCATGAGGTGCGATGTTTTCAATATCGATGCATGCTTATAATTGCGAGAAAAAAAATCGTGAAAATAGAATCATAAATGTGCATGCAGTATGATCAGTTTTATTTCCTGAAAAACGTTCAGAACGCATCTCCGGCAATCTAGGACCCCGGAGCTTCCGGGGCCTAGGCGGCCCCTGGACCCCCGCCTGTTGGGCTGTGATAGTGGTCCCCAACTTTCAATTACGTTCCGACGCCACTGGGTTAGCCTACGAGGTATATAGGCCCAAAGCGTTATTATTGTGTTTTCAAGATGACAAGAGAATAAAATATAATACTAATATTTGACAAATGACGTGTTAGTTTAATTGTTGGAAATCGCTCAGAATGCATCTCAGGCCATCTAAGGTCTCAGAGCTGTATAATATAACCCTAAATCTGCATACATTATGTTCAGATTTAATTCCGGGAAAACGCTTAGAACGCATCTCCGGCGATCTAGGACCCCGGAGCTTCCGGGGCCTAGGCGGCCCCTGGACCCTCGCCTAAAGTGCTATGATAATCGACCCCCCTTTGAAAAATCCTAGCGACGCCCATGATATCATATGCAGTCACAGTTTATTTTTCTCTTATCCTATGGAAACCACTTTGGTGCACATTCCAGGCACAATAAAAAATCATAATTAGGGATTTTATGATGAAATACAGAAAGTATTGGTAAAGTAAGACCACATATAACATTATTGAATTGAGTTGAACTGAAAATGATCTCTTGCTATTTGACGTTTCAGGATTTGGACTTATATTTCACGGACCCCCATCAGCTGCTGGATATATTCGCTGAGTTAGAAGAACAGAATTTGTCGTTAATACAGAACAGTCAGGAGACAGAGGAAGCGTTAGAAGAAATGAAACAAATGATAAAACTTACGAAACTCAAAATGTAAGGTTTTATGACTATAGTTAAATGTTACCCAGAGATACGTGCAAGATCCAATTTATATGTAGCTTACCGATGAAATGGATTCTCTTGCCGAAGTTTCTAGACTATGGTCTTAATAACCATGTGATTGGTATTAGTTTTTCCGTTCGCATGTGTCACATGAGAGACGAATATAAGTGATTTTAATGATACATATATATATATATATTTGCCTATTTAATTTAATTTAAACTTAAACATGAATAAAAAAGTAAAAATATTTTGGAAGCATATATCTCATTCTGTTCCATAATCCCATTGATTTCTTTTGTTCATTTCAGGGAGAAAGAAACAGCAATATTAAAAGAACAGATAAATAAACTTAATGTAGCAATAAAACGTGAGGAGGAAAAGGCAGCAGATTTAGAAATGAAGTCCAGGTATGTATAAACAAGACCATATCATGAGACAGATTGAGACAATAGGAGATGGATTAAGAGACTGGGCCATACTGAGACAATGTGAGACAGATTGAGACAATGTGAGAAAAACTGAGACAGTGTGAGATTGAGACTGTGTGATAGATTAAGACACTGAAGCAGATTGAGACAATATGAGAAAGACTGAGACTATGTGAGACAGACTGAGACTATGTGAGACAGACTGAGACAATGTGAGACAGACGGAGACAGTGTGCGACAGACAATGTGAGGCAGACTGAGACAATGTGAGAGGGACTGAGACAATGTGAGATAACTTGAGACAATATGGAATGGATTGAAACAATGTGTAATAGACGGAGACAATGTGCAACAGATTGAGACAATGTGAGGCAGACTGAGACAATGTGAGATAGCTTGAGACAATATGGACCAGACTGAGACAATGTGAGGGAGATTGAGACAATGCGAGACAGATTGAGACAATGTGAATTAGACTGAGACAATGCGAGACAGATTGAGACAATGTGAAATAGAGTAAAGACAATGTGAGACATACTGAGAAAATGTGAAGCAGACTGAGACAATGTGGAATAAATTGACACACGTGAGACAGATTGAGGCAATGTGGAATAGATTGAGACATGTGAGACAGATTGACACAATGTGGAATAGATTGAGATGAATTGAGACGAATAAATTGGGATTATGGGACAAATTGAGACGATGTGAGACAGATTGAGATGATCTGAGAGATTGAGACGATCTGAGAGATTCAGACAATGTGAGACAGATTGAGAAACTGTGAAATAGGATGAAACAATGTGAAATAGACTGAAACATTATGCGACAGATTGAGACAGTGTGGGATAGAGTTAGACAATGTAGAATAGATTGAGACAATGTGAGACTGATTGAAAGGCAGAGACATTCTTAGATATAGTTGAACAATACTGCTTCTTGGTAATCAATTATTTATACAACCTAGGTCCTAAGGAATATTTTCAGATTTCCTCAACACGGTGATTTTATTGTGTTGTCTGCCTGACTGTTTATTCGTTGATAAATTTGTCTCTTCATCAGTTATCTGTGTTCACAAATATTCAGGCTTAAAACATTTCCTTCTTGGCATAGGTTAAGTTTTTGTGATTCAATTATTTACATGTCTATAACTTTATCAATTTCTTTCTGCAGGATGTTCAATTATGGAGAGTTCAAGGCTGAAGATCAGGAGAAGATGTTACAACAACTCAACAAGAAAGTGGAAGATGTGTACAGAAGTTGTATCGGTGATAATGAAGCAAATATTAGGTCAGTGGAATATCTCACCATGGTACCAATTAGTTAAGGATACTGATTTCCTCTGAGGAACAGAAATTGTGATTTTTATTTTGTTACTTCGTTCTAGTATTCAACGTTAGACCTTTCTGTGACTTAAGAAATATTGTATTATATCTGACAATGTTTCTATCATAAGCTTCTTACAGAGGTGTGAAATCGTAAATGGTTGATTTCTCATGTTCTGTAAGTTTATATGTAAACCGGTTTATTTATAGAAAGGTATCAATATCCTTAATGTTATGCTAGGGGAAGTAGAACAAGTTCTGGTATATGCAGACAGTCTAATGCAGAAATATGATAATTCAAGCTCCTGGTATTGTATAGTACAAAAATCCATTTTCGTATAACTCCCTCTTTGTATCTATTATTTCTATTACTCGATCAGTAGTGCAATAGGCAAAATTGGTAGAATAATTCTTTGTATGTACTTGTAAAATTAAACAGAAAAACAATTTTGCTACCCATGGTGTTCTTTGTGCACTTTGTATACATTTTGCTGCTGCACATTTCATAAGACAGTCCAATAACATACCAGAACAGCAAACCAGTTGTACTACAGATCAAGAGTTATCTCCCCTATTGTGACAAATGTGAATTTTGCATTACTCTCGATAACTCGTGTTATGCAGGGCCTAACAAAAAGGCATGTAAATCAATCCTTTCTTTGCTTCTTGATTTTAATTATTGTTCTTTCATTTACATGAACAGTACCTTACAGATGTTAACAAATATAGAAAACAGATTAGAGGAACTGTTTGAGCAAATAGAGATGATGCCACAGGATCGAGTAGAGGCAGCAGAAAAGGTGGGTAATATCAAGTGAACTAGACTGAAACTTCTGTATTTGAATTTAAAAGTGTTGCCTTGTAGAAAAATAGTTTTTCAAGGTATCTGTTGCTGCATAAATGTTCACATTTTTGTCTGGATCGTCACCGCGTAGCGGTGTCGACCAGACTATGCTGCCACTCACGAAATTTATGCAAATTGGTACGTGCACTATAATGTGATGACCCTGGGTTAACCTGTATCACTCCGCCAGTGATTTTCACTGTGTTGAGTCTTATATCGGGGTATTAACCAGAAAATGAAGAAAAAAACAGTCGTAATCGTTTCATGTGAACTAGAAATAAAACGAAATCTGAATTTGAGTGTATTTCATATTCATTTCTTCGCCCAGGGATTGCTTGAATCCGTGGACTATTTTTTTTGGTCTGCATTGTCTGGTTCCGCCGACCTGGTAATGTGGTGGAAAGCTGGCAAGACGGTACATCTTCGGAAAATTTATGACCTATTCCAAGGTTCTTAGCGTGACATGTTCATGATCAGGTCAGGGGATTTGCAGCATTTCTGTTCTTCATTCAATACATAGTACTGTTCATACGCCCTATGATATGTACTTTTGTTGCTAACTTTATGCAAGTTTTGTTGTTAAAAAAATAAAACTGAACGTACTTGTAGGCCTACTCGTTTGAAGCAGCAGACATTATAAATTTAGTTGACCTAGATTCTGCATTGAAGATCAACCATTGAAACGCGGAAAACAACGAATTACGTCAATTATACAGTATTTTCGCCTTCATGTTGTCTGATC
This sequence comes from Hanleya hanleyi, assembly GCA_036873755.1. Taxonomy (NCBI): domain Eukaryota; kingdom Metazoa; phylum Mollusca; class Polyplacophora; order Lepidopleurida; family Hanleyidae; genus Hanleya; species Hanleya hanleyi. The sequence goes on from JAVTVY010049381.1 coordinate 19,547, forward strand.
GTACTAGTCTTGTTTATCTGATGATGCTAAATAATAATGATCTTGTGAACTTTGGGATAGGCCTAGGTCATAAATTTTCTGAAGATGTACCATTTTGCGGAAAGCTGCCTGCCTCGTGGTGTTTGTTCAATTCGTCTGAGCTGCGTGAGTTTGTGGTAAGTTCTCAAGATTACTTATATATGCCTGGTGTTTATAGTTCGTAATTTGTTTGTTGACAACGATAGCGTTGGAGAGACAATTTGTGCGAAAATCCCTGTTGTTGTTGCTGTACGATCATACGTTGCAAATCTTATTCCGCCTGTCGCACTTGACAGGTTCAGGTTCTGGGATTATGAAGTCACCAGTTTTCAACACTCGTACGTTCTTTCCCGTGAAGTCGGCGTTCGTTACTATTTTAATGTGTACGCATACTGCATGGAATATATTTCCAGAGGACATATGTGTCGAAGCAACAACAATAGTATTTACATTTTTCTCGTCTTGTGAACTTGACCGGATCCTGTCCGCTGCAAATTTATGTATTCCGGGGGACTCTGCTCTCCGAATATAATTTAGTTTCAAAAAGTTTGAACAACAACACAACTTTTCGAAAGTGGAAACAACAGAATTTATTTGTCAGGTACCGCTTTCGAAAAGTTTTTGTTGTTGGTGGTGTTCAAACTTTTTCAAACTAAATTATATACGCAATGATCGTACAGCAACAACAACAGGAATTTTCGCACGTTGTCAACAAACAAATTTACTATACACAAACTCATGCAGCTCTTGCAAATATCTGTGCTACGCAAATAAAAACACATTAATAAAACTATCCAGTCTCCTTGCATATTTGTCACTTTGTCACAATAAAATTGCATGAATTATGAAAATCTGCTCGCAAAAACTGGTAGAAGGCATTGACGCAGACAATCCACTTTTAACCATATCACTGTAGATAGTTTCTTGCTACCATGAAGACCTAGCATATTTCTAAATGAACCGCCTTCACAAGTTCACTTCCTTGAAGACTAAATTGTGTTCCAGTTGTGATTTCCCAAACAGACTCGTCCACAAATTGGAGAAAATCTCCACATTTATCCATACATCTGCTATCGACTGCTGAAACGTTGAAACGTTTTGAAACTTTAAATCCATTATTGGCGATCCAGACATCAGTACTTTGAGTACTTTCATTGCTAATTCAGTTTACTTGAAAAACAATAAAATAAAATGAGAAAACTGGAACAGAAATATTGCTATTCACATGTTGAATGTTTCCTCAATTAATCGGTACAGTAAAATCTGGCTTTAACTTACCAATGGAAATACAAGATTTCTATTCGAAAATTTGAATTGACCAATCGACTTTCAAATTGGAAAATATCCCTTGATGCATTGGAGTTTTTATGCAAATCTAATGAGCTGTATATTATAGAAGGCTTTCCAAAAATAGATTTGCAAGGTATGGTAATAATCCCTCTAATAATTCAATCCCCCTATCAAAATTCAATCACCCTCAATTTTGGGGACACATTTCAATCTGCTGTTTTAATAAATTTGATCACCCTCTAAAATCAGTGATACAACAAAGAATTCATGGTACACTTTTAAAACTTTTTAATTGAATATGAGGTCATGTTAAACGTTTCACTCCATATCAGACTGACTATAAATGAAATATTGTACATTTATACTGTTATAATTTGTGTGATTCTAGGCCAAAGAGAAGGAGAGGCGATTAAAGTTGAGAGAGGAGAAGATGGAACAACAGAGAATACACCAGGAGGAGAGGGTACGACGAGCTCTGGAGAGGGCCAAGGCTGAACCTAAGAAAAAGGTGAGAACAGGCTAACTAACATGTGCTTGTTAAATTCAAATAATCTCAATTTACCTTTCCAGCATTGACGGAATGCGACGTTAAACCTTAATTCTCTCTCTCTCTCCTGCATTAATTCAGTCACAAAGGACAGAATCTATGCATGTGTCAGTGAGCAGCAGTCTAGCTTCATAAAATCCCAGTTCTCTCTATGTTTTAATATTGGAAAATATTATACAAGTGATAACTGGCATGTTTCCAATTAAGTTTCAAAATATGCATTACGGTAAGCATAATGTATGAAGCTTGTTTACCACTATTATCACTAGTTCAAAACATTTCCCCATATTAAGTGATAGGGAGAATTATGAAAGCGGGCATTTTGAGGGTGTGAAGGAAGGTATTTGGGGTAGAAATGGATCATCCTTGGTCCGAATGGGTCGTCGGAGGTGTCATTTTGTAGCTCTCGGGGTGTAGACCCCGATTTGTGGGATGTTCACGTCATCTGTGACGTCATGGGTGACGTCATCAGTACGAGTAGTGGCGAAAGTGGACATTTTGGGGCAGTGAAGGAAGGTATTTAGTGTAGAGATGGACCAGACCGCACTGCGGTGGTCTAATGGTTAGAGCGTCGGCCTCGTAAGCGGTAGGTACTGGGTTCGATCCCAGGCCGGGTCATACCTAAGACTTGAAAAATGGAACTTGTTGCTCCCTCGCTTACGCTCAGCATTAAGAGGATAGAACAAGGACTGGTTGGCTCGGTGTCAGTATAATGTGACTGAGTGGGGTGTCATGTCTGCCTACGGCATGATATTTCAGTGGGACAGCACTATAAAATGGCAGCATTAGATCTGCTCTGTTACAAGTAGGTGCCCCTGTCCCTCCTCCTCCCCTCCCTTCCCTTCCCCGTCGTGATATAGCTGAAAAAATGTTGAAAGCGACGTTAAACCCTATTCACTCACTCACTCACTATGATTTTACAACTCACAGATTTTACTGCTGCTCACAGACAGATAGGCAGATTGATGTAATGGCTGCTGTAAACATTGGTCATGCTGATAGTATGATCAAATTTATTCTGCATATAACTTATTGCATGCTATCCTTATATTTATTTAAAATACTCTTTTGATTGATAAAATGTACAGTACAAGGCAGAAATAACTTGCTCATAAACGCGAGTGAAAAAAATCATTTTCGCGACTATAATTTATTAATCGCAGCCTGAAAACTCGCCTAAATCGCGCAAAAACAAAAGCATAATCTCGACTGAAACGCGTCGACCGTACGCCGTAACTGCATGACGCGATCAGAACAAGTCGCGTGTTGTAAATAAACGAGTTCGTTTGCTACTTGCCGATAGTCTCGTTTGTCAGCCTTGTATGCTCAGATGAATGCATGCGGGAGGATTTTGTTATGGACCGTGTTTTTTGAAGCAATATATTTGCATGTAGCTTGATTGATACCCCGCTAAATATATATATTTTCAGAAAGCCCACACTTTAATTAATCTGTCCTTCAAAATATCTGCCCTTTTGTGTCTAAAATAAAACCAGACCAGGCGAGAAAAAAAATTGATTTCGGCAACAATGAGCATTACCTTGCGTCTATGTCCCAGCCAAACGATAATTTTCATAACAAATCTCATCACCATTCGCTCAATTCAAGCGGACGATCGTGCTAAAATACCAGTACATCATCTTTGTGGGTTTTAATCCGACATATAAATCGGAGAAACCCTTTATTTCCATTGTAAATCCAACAGTCGGCTCGCTAAAGTTTCCGACTGAGGCATTTTCTCTGCGATAAATTCACTCGGCACTGAAGACCGGCATACAGACAGACAGCCGGTCAATCGCTGCGATTGTCTCACAGACTCTCCTACGATGACCTCATTCTCAACTAATCAGCTTCGCGGTATTAACCAGCTCAGTCGATCTTGTTTTATCGAACGAATATTCATGACAAGGACATGTCTATTCAATCAAATTCTTCGTGATTTCTTTGTTAGTTGTTAAATCACTCATCATAGGTCGAAAGTGGGGGAAATGGCCTTTGGAATGAGGCCAATATCTCCCACATTCTACTGCGGGAAATGAGATTTCGATGACGCTGAAGATGGTTCAAAAAACGGCAAATTCTTCGCTGATTTTCTCAATTTCCATCACAATGAAGGTACGTCTTCAACAAAATAAACTTCTTATACGTTTATAGTATGATTCTTAATAAACTTTGAACTTATATTTCCGATTATTTCGTTATTGAATGGTGTGGACTATCAATGAGCTTTCACTCGACGAACATTTTACTGTGTGGGGAATTTCTTACGTGGCGGTCAATCTTGGCTTGTTCGGCCAACAAGACTCCATCTGACGCGATCAATAAAGTAATCCCTTTCGAAATATGCCTGTGGATCGCGCTAAAACCCGAGACGATCGCGTCGATAGCGACATCGGCCGCTTTTACACGCTGACTCGTTTACAGAAAGCAATCGGGTCTAAACCGCGTGTTCCGAAATTTATAGTCGCGACTTCTTCAATAAACTAGCGTGGGTTAGTCCCGATTACTTCGCGTTCTACTCGCGTTTATGAACAAGTTATTTCTGCCTTGTACTGTACCTTCTGTGATTGAATTATCAGAGACTTGTTGTAATATGATATATTACAGGATCACAGTGAAATTAATTAACTCTAAATTCTGAATTTCAGACGGGGAAGAGACTAGTGTTCAGATCTGAGCCTCCCAGACTAAAAAAGAAAGAAGATAGCGGCGCTGATCAAGCTAGCAGAGAGGAAGAAGAGCTGGCCTATTTCTTCCAGTGGTAGCAGACTTCAAAGACTATTGTTCTGCGTCTAATGGGTTCTTCTCCAGATCTCATTTCTCAATTGCATTATTACATAGTACTTCATGTCTGAACTTTGTGCTAGCTTCTACTCTTCAAATCTGAATCGAATAATTGTCAAGACTCCAGAATAATGGTTTCATAAACAGCAACACTACTGAAATAACTCTGGAGCAGTGATAAATCCTTGTCACATGCCGCTTGTCATCTGTTAACTCTATATAAGGTTTGGGCTCTTATACAATTGTATGTGGATATGAAACAGAATGTTCATAAAGGCTATGTACTTACTGACTAAAGGTTTGTAAATGTGAAAAAGCCTATTATTCATACAGGAGATATTTGGGGTCTTATTTCTGGTGGATGGAATGAGAGTGAAACTTGTCACTGAAAATTAACAAAACCAACTCAAATAATGAATGGCTGTAATGATATTACAATTATGAGAAGTTGATAAGCCCATCTGGTGTTTAACAGCACTGTGATATTGTTTAAGATTTTTTTTGTACATTTATAGATATATACATATGTGTCCGATACATGTACAGAAATGGAAATATTTATTATGTTGTTTTACATATTGTACATAGTGGATTTTATTTAAAATAGGTTAAATAAAACCATTTACCTCAATGAATCAGGGAGTTAATTGTTTCCTTGATGACTCAAATGACAGTCTACATGGATCAAGCCAGAGAGTGACAC
>JAVTVY010049382.1:0-24925 GCA_036873755.1 Hanleya hanleyi
AGTACCAGCCCTTACAATGCACCATTAGGGCTGACAGTACCAGCCCTTACAATGAACCATTAGGGCTGACAGTACCAGCCCTTACAATGAACCATTAGGCCTGACAGTACCAGCCCTTACAATGAACCATTAGGCCTGACAGTACCAGCCCTTACAATGAACCAATTAGGCCTGACAGTACCAGCCCTTACAATGAACCAATTAGGCCTGACAGTACCAGCCCTTACAATGAACCAATTAGGCCTGACAGTACCAGCCCTTACAATGAACCAATTAGGCCTGACAGTACCAGCCCTTACAATGAACTAATGATGGAAGCATTAGGCCTGACAGTACCAGCCCTTACAATGAACCAATTAGGCCTGACAGTACCAGCCCTTACAATGAACCAATTAGGCCTGACAGTACCAGCCCTTACAATGAACTAATGATGGAAGCATTAGGCCTGACAGTACCAGCCCTTACAATGAAGTATTAGGCCTGACAGTACCAGCCCTTACAATGAAGTATTAGGCCTGACAGTACCAGCCCTTACAATGAACCATTAGGCCTGACAGTACCAGCCCTTACAATGAACCATTAGGCCTGACAGTACCAGCCCTTGCAATGAACCATTAGGCCTGACAGTACCAGCCCTTACAATGAAGCATTAGGCCTGACAGTACCAGCCCTTACAATGAAGCATTAGGCCTGACAGTACCAGCCCTTACAATGAACCATTAGGCCTGACAGTACCAGCCCTTACAATGAAGCATTAGGCCTGACGAGTACCATCCTTACAATGAACCAATTAGGCCTGACAGTACCAGCCCTTACAATGAGCCAATTAGGGCTGACGAGTACCCAACCCTTACAATGAACCAATTAGCCTGACAGTACCAGCCCTTACAATGAACTAATGATGGAAGCATTGGGCCTGACGTACCAGCCCTTACAATGAGTATTAGGCCTGACGGTACAGCCCTTACAATGAACCATTAGGTCTGACAGTACCAGCCCTTACAATGAACCATTAGGTCTGACAGTACCAGCCCTTACAATGCACCATTAGGGCTGACAGTACCAGCCCTTACAATGAACCATTAGGTCTGACAGTACCAGCCCTTACAATGAACCATTAGGTCTGACAGTACCAGCCCTTACAATGCAGCATTAGGGCTGACAGTACCAGCCCTTACAATGAACCATTAGGTCTGACAGTACCAGCCCTTACAATGAACCATTAGGCCTGACAGTACCAGCCCTTACAATGAACCATTAGGCCTGACAGTACCAGCCCTTACAATGAAGTATTAGGCCTGACAGTACCAGCCCTTACAATGAAGTATTAGGCCTGACAGTACCAGCCCTTACAATGAAGTATTAGGCCTGACAGTACCAGCCCTTACAATGAAGTATTAGGCCTGACAGTACCAGCCCTTACAATGAACCATTAGGCCTGACAGTACCATCCCTTACAGTGAAGCATTAGGCCTGACAGTACCAGCCCTTACAATGAAGTATTAGGCCTGACAGTACCAGCCCTTACAATGAACCATTAGGCCTGACAGTACCAGCCCTTACAGTGAAGCATTAGGCCTGACAGTACCATCCCTTACAATGAACCAATTAGGCCTGACAGTACCAGCCCTTACAATGAACCAATTAGGGCTGACAGTACCAGCCCTTACAATGAACCAATTAGGCCTGACAGTACCAGCCCTTACAATGAACTAATGATGGAAGCATTAGGCCTGACAGTACCAGCCCTTACAATGAAGTATTAGGCCTGACAGTACCAGCCCTTACAATGGACCATTAGGCCTGACAGTACCAGCCCTTACAATGAACCATTAGGCCTGACAGTACCATCCCTTACAATGAGGCATTAGGCCTGACAGTACCAGCCCTTACAATGCACCATTAGGCCTGACAGTACCAGCCCTTACAATGAACCATTAGGCCTGACAGTACCAGCCCTTACAATGAACCATTAGGCCTGACAGTACCAGCCCTTACAATGAACCATTAGGCCTGACAGTACCAGCCCTTACAATGAACCATTAGGCCTGACAGTACCAGCCCTTACAATGCACCATTAGGCCTGACAGTACCAGCCCTTACAATGAACCATTAGGTCTGACAGTACCAGCCCTTACAATGAACTAATGATGGAAGCATTAGGCCTGACAGTACCAGCCCTTACAATGAAGTATTAGGCCTGACAGTGCCAGCCCTTACAATGGACCATTAGGCCTGACAGTACCAGCCCTTACAATGAACCATTAGGCCTAACCCAGTACCAGCCCTTACAATGAGGCATTAGGCCTGACAGTACCAGCCCTTACAATGAAGCATTAGGCCTGACAGTACCATCCCTTACAATGAGGCATTAGGCCTGACAGTACCAGCCCTTACAATGAAGCATTAGGCCTGACAGTACCAGCCCTTACAATGAGGCATTAGGCCTGACAGTACCAGCCCTTACAATGAAGCATTAGGCCTGACAGTACCATCCCTTACAATGAGACATTAGGCCTGACAGTACCAGCCCTTACAATGAACCATTAGGCCTGATAGTACCATCCCTTACAATGAGGCATTAGGCCTGACCGTACCAGCCCTTACAATGCACCATTAGGCCTGACAGTACCAGCCCTTACAATGAACCATTAGGCCTGACAGTACCATCCCTTACAATGAGGCATTAGGCCTGACAGTACCAGCCCTTACAATGCACCATTAGGCCTGACAGTACCAGCCCTTACAATGAACCATTTGGCCTGACAGTACCAGCCCTTACAATGAACCATTAGGCCTGACAGTACCAGCCCTTACAATGAACCATTAGGCCTGACAGTACCAGCCCTTACAATGAACCATTAGGCCTGACAGTACCAGCCCTTACAATGAACCATTAGGTCTGACAGTACCAGCCCTTACAATGAACCATTAGGCCTGACAGTACCAGCCCTTACAATGAACCATTAGGCCTGACAGTACCAGCCCTTACAATGCACCATTAGGCCTGACAGTACCAGCCCTTACAATGCACCATTAGGCCTGACAGTACCAGCCCTTACAATGAACCATTAGGCCTGACAGTACCAGCCCTTACAATGATTCATTAGGCCTGACAGTACCAGCCCTTACAATGAAGCATTAGGCCTGACAGTACCAGCCCTTACAATGATTCATTAGGCCTGACAGTACCAGCCCTTACAATGAACCATTAGGCCTGACAGTACCAGCCCTTACAATGAACCATTAGGCCTGACAGTACCAGCCCTTACAATGATTCATTAGGCCTGACAGTACCAGCCCTTACAATGAAGCATTAGGCCTGACAGTACCAGCCCTTACAATGAACCATTAGGCCTGACAGTACCCGCCCTTACAATGAACCATTAGGCCTGACAGTACCAGCCCTTACAATGAACCATTAGGCCTGACAGTACCAGCCCTTACAATGAAGCATTAGGCCTGACAGTACCAGCCCTTACAATGAAGCATTAGGCCTGACAGTACCAGCCCTTACAATGAAGCATTAGGCCTGACAGTACCAGCCCTTACAATGAAGCATTAGGCCTGACAGTACCAGCCCTTACAATGAAGCATTAAGCCTGACAGTACCATCCCTTACAATGAAGCATTAGGCCTGACAGTACCAGCCCTTACAATGAACCATTAGGCCTGACAGTACCAGCCCTTACAATGAACTATGGAAGCATTAGGCCTGACAGTGCTAGCCCTTACAATGAACTAAGTGCATTCAGCAATTGTTGAGAGAAATACCATTGTGAAAACTGTTCACCTTAGTATTTATAACCTGATGTTAAATCTGGGTTATTTTGATGCCAGAATATTTTTGCTAGAGGCTTGCTTCCATACACATGTAGAACTGCATACCTGCCTGTGTTTACAGAATACATACTTGTAACACGATATATTGGACATGGATTCATCAGCCTTTCTCAGCTTTTACATCATCAATTTCTGGCCTATTCAATGTTATTACTGCTCTGCCCAAATCCACTGAATCCCCAGGTTTAGAAATTGGCATTTGGCGTTTCTCATGAACCGCGTGTGGTCGCCTGATGTATTGAACCTGTCAAAGAGGTTAGCTCTGGCCTTGTACATGTACTCCCCACGACCACTTCTACTTGTAACAGTAGAAATCAATAACGTAAGACTGATGATGGCTAAGAATGGACCGGCTATCTTCTAGCCTTCCATTGAGGAAATTTAGCAGAGATTCTTACTCTTAACTGTTATGCTGCGGCGAACCGTTCAAACGGCTCTCGTCTTTCTATACAAAAAATGCGACAAGCCGCAATACTGGCTTGCCTTTGCTTCTGTCAATGCGAGTACAGCGAGGTACCATTCTGGAATCGCTTTTTTCAAATTTACCAAGCATGAAACTCGATAAAAACCATACATGTACATATATTGTTAGCTAAGCCTGATTTGATTTCTTGGATGTAAACTTGATATTCTGTCTCAGAATAACGAAGTCGGGAGGAAGAAATAAAAACGAAAAATAAAAAACACCGACGGAGATTTCCATAAAACGTTGTTGAGAAGCCGCCCAGAAAATATAAAATACTCACAGAAAACCCCTTCAAAATATATGATTCTTTGGTATAGTTGAAGTACAGAAGCTCAGTTTATATTTCCAAAGTGCGGGTTTTGATGAAATCCGCTAAGCAAACTTTTTTATATTTTTTTTTTATAATTTATTTATTCCCAAATATAATGTCACTTTTACATAGTTTAAAAGCAAAGCAAAAAAAAACCAAAAAACCAAAAAAAACTTACATGACAATATGCACATACATATAGAAGAAAAATACAGAACAGGGAAACAAAACCGACTACTTCTTGAACTCAGTTACATGTAGCATTTCAGGCATTTTCTAGGAATAGAAACTTATCCCACTTTTTATACGCCCGCCAAAAGGCGGACGTATTATGTGATGGCGGTTTCCGTCCATGTGTCCGTCTGTCCGTCCGCCGTGTCCGGTCTATATCTGGGACAGTTTTCTGTCTACAGTTCTAATTTTTGGTGAGTGGATACCCTATGGGGAGACGATGTGTCGCGTACCAAAATGAAGGTCGAGGTCAGAGGTCAAAGGTCACTGGCCTAAAAAAACAGGAAATCACTGAAGTGTTCGTGTCCGGTCTACATCTGTGAACGTTTTCTATCCACAGTTGCAAATTTTTGTGAGTGGATACGCCAGGTGAAGACGATGTGTCGCGTACCAAAATTAAGGTCGAGGTCAGAGGTCAAAGGTCACTGTTGCCTAAAATCAGGAAATCATTGATCGTTGACAGTTTTCTATCTACAGTTCTAATTTTTGGGGAGTGATGCCCTAGGGGGAACGATGTGTTGCATACCAAATGTAGGTCGAGGTCAGAGGTCAAAGGTCAGTGTGACTGAAAAATCAGGAAATCATTAAAAATTTCTAATTTTTTGTGAGTGGATTCAATAGGAGGAAATGAAGTGTCGCATACCAAAAAATAGGTCAAGGTCAAAGGTCAGTGTGACCCCAAAATCATCGAATTGTTAAAAATCATGATTTTTTGAGTCCATTGAGAAATTACGGGGATTCGTTTCGTCATGTATCGAAATTTAGATCCAGGTCCATAGTCAAGGTCGCTGTGACCCCAGAATCAAGGTCAAAGGTCAGTGTGACCTAAAAATCAGGAAATCAATAAAAATTAGTAATTTTTTATGAGTGGATTCAATAGGGGGAAATGAAGTGTCGCATACCAAAAAAAATAGGTCAAGGTCAAAGGTCACTGACCTCAAAATCAGGAAATTATTACAAATAACATTTGTTGTGTCAGTAGATACATTAGGGGGACACGATGTGTCACATACCAAAATGTGGGTCAAGGTCAAAGGTCAAGGTCACTGTGACCCCAAAATTGTGAAATTGTTAAAAATCATGATTTTTGTGTCCATTGAGAAATTATGGGGAGATTGTTTATCATGTACCAAAATTTAGGTCAAGGTCAATAGTCAAGGTCACTGTGACTTCAGAATCAAGAAATCTTTGAAAAGTTTTTTTTTTTGGTGTCAGTGGATACATTAGGGGGACATGCAGGTCAAGGCCAAACGTCAAGGTCACTGTGACCCCCAAAATCATGAGATTTATAAAAATCATGATTTTTTTTGTGTCCATTGATACATTGAGGGAAGACGATGTGTCCTGTACCAAAATTTAGGTCAAGGTCAAAGGTCAATGTCACTGTGACCCCAAAATCAGGAATTCATTACAAGTCACATTTCCGTATGCCTGTCGAAGACGAGGTCATGCAATGCGATGTTGCGTTCTATCCATTCATCCATTAACATTTGTTGTCCATGCGATAACTCTAGTTTCAAGGTATGGATTGGTACCAAACTTTGAGTATACCTTACTCACATGGCAAAGAGGAGCCATACATCAATCGATCAAAGGTCAAGGTCACAGTCACCCAAAACTGAATCAAGTATAAGATGTGATATATGTTACATTCTCAGAAGCACAAAATTGTAGACCTTTCTCTGGTGTGCTAGCTACCAATTGGAATCAAGGCTATTAAACAAACTTGAAATTTGGACCAATATAATTCCAGATATACGGGCGTATATTGAAGCCCCTTGGGCTCTTGTTATAAAATTGATACAAAGATTTATTATTTAATGCAATTTGTTTTTCTATTCGACAGGTTTGGCGGAATATTGAAAAAACAGAAGTGATATCTGGCACTTGATTTGTAAAACTGCATCTATAGATATAATGTTTAGCGGACAGAATGAATTGATTAATGATAATAGGCGCATCTACATGTAATATGCCAAATATAATATTCTTTGTAGATAGCATAAATTGATAATCAAAGGATATTAACCAATCAGAGACTGCTCTCCAGAATTTAGTACAATACGAACATTCCACTAACAAGTGTACAATACTTTCAGTTTCTGTAGAACAAAAATTACATTTGTCATTATCAACCAGTTTAATTTTAAATAAAAATGATTTCGTTGCCAAAATTCTGTGTACAAGTTTGAATTGAAAAGTTCTGAGTTTTGTTTCTATTGTTGTTTTAAAGGGGAGAATGTATATTTTTTTCCACATTCTCGATCAATATGTTCCATAAACATATAATTCCACCTTTCTTCCCACACATGTTTTTGATTTTCTTCCACTGATTTTCTCAGTATTGTATAACTTTTTACATCCTTTTGGTGGGACAAGGAGATTAGATATTATTCCTGAGAAAATTGGTCCAATTTTTTCAACATGTAATTTTACCGTTCTCGTCAACTCCGATTTCCAACTAAGGTATTGATGCTACTAAGCCATGTAAGTCTAAGAAAGTGCCATGAATTCTATACTTTTCTCGGAGTTGATCAAAACTGTAAAATGATCCATTTGTATCTAATATATCCCTCAAGTATCGAATACCCTTGTCGTCCCAGTGTTTAATATATCTAAACTGGACCTTTCCATTAAACCACAAGGGTTGATCTAATAAGTCACATTGTTGAGAATAGAATATTTTTGTATACTCAACCCAGGACTGCATTACATCATTCCAAAACGGGTTTTTTATTTCCTTTATAACTTTACTATAATATTCAGTTCCAAAATTGATAAAATCATCACCTTTGAAATAGTTTTCTGGAAAAATTCTCCAATTTGCTTTTTGTGTTAGGTAACGTCTAATCCACGTCAATTTCAAACTTTTCATGAAAGTAAATATATCAGTCATTTGTAATCCTCCCATTTCGTATTTCCCACACATAGTTGTTCGTTTGACTTTGTCATTACTATTTTTCCATATAAACCTAAACATTAACCTTTCTATTTCTTTAATCAGCCTATTGTCAGGGTTTGGCAGTGTCATAAGTAAATGATTAATTTTTGGCAGGATCATGGTTTTAATTAGAGAATTTTTTCCAAAATATGTCAAGTCTCTCCATTTCCAAATACCTAGAAGTTTTTTCATTTCCGAAATCTTTGTGGGATAATTTAATTCAGTCATTTTTGTTAGGTCCAAAGAAAAATGTATACCCAACACAGTGAAGTCCTTAACCCACTCAAAATTATCTTCACCATCTTTATCTCTGTCGTTACCCAGCCATATGGCTTTCGTTTTTTTATCTCGCCTTACGAAGTAAAGGGGAGATATTGTGAGAGGGGGAAAGAGGATGTCGTCGTCGGTGTCGGTGTCGGTGTCCCCTGCCTGGAAATGAATGGGTGTTTGGTTTAGCAAGTTAAAAAAAAATCTAGAAAAATTAGAAAAAATATAAAAAAAATATAAAAAATATGGGGGGTGGGTATGCCACCTGGGGTACTACCCCTGGGGTACTCTAATGTTAAAATCCCTATGAATGAGTTTTGCGTTTAGCTGAAGTGCACATGTACATCTGTACTTGGAAAGTTTCTTGCAGTTGTCAGCTGTCATTGGATGATTATGAAACTTGGTACACATGTTTCTTATGATAAGAGGATGTACCTGTGCTATTTTTGAGAAGAAATATTAATTTTTCTCAAAATTATGGCAAATGAAGAGTTTTCTGTTTAGGTAAATTGTACATACAGGCCTCTACATATATACATCTACATAGTAACTTTGCTCCAGTTGTCAGCTGTCATTGGGTGATTATGAAACTTGGTACACATGTTTCTTATGATTAGAGGATGTACCTGTGCTATTTTTGACAAGAAATATTAATTTTTCTCCAAATTATGGTGAATGAAGAGTTTTCTGTTTAGGTAAATTGTACATATACATGTCCATGGTAAGTTTGCTCCAGTTGTCAGCTGTCATTGGATGATTATGAAACTTGGTACACATGTTTCTTATGATAAGAGGATGTACCTGTGCTATTTTTGAGAAGAAATATTAATTTTCTCAAAATTATGGCAAATGAAGAGTTTTCTGTTTAGGTAAATTGTACATACAGGCCTCTACATGTATACATATACATCTACATGGTAACTTTGCTCAAGTTGTCAGCTGTCATTGGATGATTATGAAACTTGGTACACATGTTTCTTATGATTAGAGGATGTACCTGTGCTATTTTTGACAAGAAATATTAATTTTTCTCCAAATTATGGCAAATGAAGAGTTTTCTGTTTAGGTAAATTGTACATGTAGGCCTCTACATGTATACATATACATGTACATGATAAGTTTGTTGCAGTTGTCAGCTCTCATTGGATGATTACAAAACTTGGTACAAATGTTTCTTATGATTAGAGGATTTATTTGTGCTATTTTTGAGATGAAATATTAATTTTTCTCCAAATTATGGCAACTGATTGAGTTTTGCGTTTAGCCGAAGTGCACATGTACATCTGTACACCACAGTTTGCTGCAGTTGTCAGCTGTCATTGGATGATTATGAAACTTGGTACACATGTTTCTTATGATTAAAAGATGTACCTGTGATACCATCCATACCATCACTACCATTCCTACCATCACTACCATCCATACCATCACTACCATCCATACCATCACTACCATTCCTACCATCACTACCATCCATACCATCACTACCATCCATACCATTCCTACCATCACTACCATCCATACCATCACTACCATCCATACCATCACTACCATCCATACCATTCCTACCATCACTACCCTCCATACCATCACTACCATCCATACCATCACTACCATCCATACCATCACTACCATCCATACCATCACTACCATCCATACCATCGCTACCATTCCTACCAGAACTACCATCCATACCATCACTACCATTCATACCATTCCTACCATCCATACCATCACTACCATCCATACCATCACTACTATCCATACCATCCATACCATCACTACCATCCATACCATCACTACCATTCATACCATTCCTACCATACATACCATCACTACCATCCATACCATCCCTACCATCCATACCATCACTACCATCCATACCATCACTACCATTCCTACCATCCATACCATCACTACCATCCATACCATCCATACCATCACTACCATCCATACCATTCCTACCATCCATACCATCGCTACCATCACTACCATCCATACCATCACTACCATTCATACCATTCCTACCATCCATACCATCACTACCATCCATACCATCACTACTATCCATACCATCCATACCATCACTACCATCCATACCATCACTACCATTCATACCATTCATACCATTCCTACCATCCATACCATCACTACCATCCATACCATTCCTACCATCACTACCATTCCTACCATCCATACCATCACTACCATCCATGCCATTCCTACCATCACTACCATCCATACCATCACTACCATCCATACCATTCCTACCATCCATACCATCACTACCATCCATACCATCACTACCATCCATACCATAACTACCATTCCTACCATCACTACCATCCATACCATCACTACCATCCATACCATCGCTGCCATTCCTACCATCACTACCATCACTACCATCACTACCATCCATACCATCACTACCATCCATACCATCACTATCATCTATGCCATCCTACCATCCATACCATCACTACCATCCATACCATAACTACCATTCCTACCATCACTACCATCCATACCATCACTGCCATCCATACCATCACTACCATCCATACATTCACTACCATCCATACCATCACATCCATGCCATCCATACCATCACTACCATCCATACCACCACTACCATCCATACCATTCCTACCTTCACTACCATCCATACCATCACTAGCATCCATACCATCACTACCATTCCTATCATCCATACCATTCCTACCATCACTACCATCCATACCATCACTACCATCCATACCATCACTACCATCCATGCCATCACTACCATCCATACCATAGCTACCATTCCTACCATCACTACCATCCATACCATCACTACCATCCATACCATCACTACCATCCATACCATCACTACCATCCATACCATCACTACCATCCATACCATCACATCCATACCATCACTACCATCCATACCATCACTACCATTTCTACCATCACTACTATCCATACCATCACTACCATCCATACCATCACTACCATTCCTACCATCACTACCATCCATTCCATCACTACCATCCATACCATCACTACCATCCATACCATCACTACCATCTATACCATCACTACCATCCATACCATCACTACCATCCATGCCATCACTACCATCCATACCATCACTACCATCTATACCATCACTACCATCACTATCATCACTACCATCCATGCCATCACTACCATCCATACCATCACTGCCATCTATACCATCACTACCATCCATACCATCACTACCATTTCTACCATCACTACTATCCATACCATCACTACCATCCATACCATTCCTACCATCACTACCATCCATACCATCACTACCATCCATACCATCACTACCATCAATACCATCCATACCATCACTACCATCAATACCATCCATACCATCACTACCATCCATACCATCACTACCATCCATACCATGATGGTGATGGTAGTAATCCCACTTGGGACTGGACTATCCAGCAGTAATCCCACAGAGGACTATCCATCAGTAATAACATGGGACTGGTCCACCCAGCAGTAATCTCACACTGGAATGCCCTATGTACCAGTAATCCGACTGCACTGACCTATCCATCCTACATGGGATTAACTTTTGCCAGTAATCCCACATGGGACTGATGTTATTGTCTGTACCAGATAATCTATTCCAGACATTATTGTCTGTACCGCATCACTTATTCCAGACCTTATTGTTTGCTCTACATGTATGCTTTCAATACTGCTGCACCTTTGGCGGATGACCCCGCAAGGCGAGATGTTGGGGTTCTCAGAACGCTTGTTCTAAGTTTGTCTTGAGACCAGATAACGCATGAAAAACCGAGAGGATCCGCAATACTTCGCGAATAGACTCTTTGGAACCATCCAAACAAAGTATTGTGTCGTCAGCATACTGGGAGATTTTAAATTCTTTATTAAATATTTTAATTCCTTTGACTTTAGGGTTATGCTAAACAAACTTTATTTTCAAATTTCTGTCGAGCTTCTGCGCCACGTAATTTCGTCGCGATGAGATAAAAATGGCGTTTCCCTCAGATCAGCTTGACCCAGTTGAAGGGCTCTGGCCAATGAGCGCTTCGATGTAGGTCACGTTACCACGCTTGTCCAATCAAGGTAACCGATATAGGATCGGCTGTTACCGTTATTAGAGAAACGAGAAAACACCCCTTGCAGTTTTTCGATGTTATCGTCTGTTTGATTGGCCATCGGTCGAAATCACGCCTTCAATCAGAAACTACAAGGAATTCCCTTTCCAATGAGACGTCATACGCCCGAAATGGCGGACGAAAAGTCGGAAAAGACCAGGGAGAAAGGCAGCTGAAAACCAAGATTTTCCGCTGTAATTCCTCATAATTCGCCATTTTAGACCGCAATTCTACCAAAATACTGTAGTCTCTTCAAATAAATTTTATTTACGCTGACAACATCGTCGATTTTGCTATAAAATGCGGTCGAATAGCATTGACTAAACAAGTTGGGATACATTGATATGTTAGGCCAGTCACCAGCAAACGAAATTAAATAATATTTTTGTTCATGAAATCCGGATTTAAAAAAAAAGTCAGCATTTCTCCTCGTACATCATACAAAAGAACTTAGCAGCATAACAGTTAAAGACTGCCTAGCTAAGTTTGCTTGTCAAGTTTCTATACTGGTACATGTACATCTAAATGAGCATGAAAAATATTTTCTATTAACATTTTTTTTGATGCAGCAGTTTTTCATGTTGTTGATTATGTTTTTACCCTCACCACATAAGTGGGGTGGAGGGGGGGGGGACTTAGAAACACCAGGCATTCCTAATTTGATCTTTCCATGACACATTTCTTGTCCGACCAATAACTCGAGAACTATTGAACCGATCAACTTCAAACTTGAAGAGTGTCTTGATATCGGTGAGAGGAAGGTTGCTTTTCAGGGACCTGTGTAATTCAAGATCTTGCAGCAGTTGTATGTTTACACATTTCTTTTCTGACCAAGTCATGGTAAGAATAGGCCTCAACTCCACAGAGACATTGTCGTAAGAGGTGACTGATTGGGGCACCCGTGGGGTTCCCGGATGTGAAAAGGAATAAGATCCCACTCGTGGGGTCCTGGGTGTTAAACAGAATAAAGGACCATACCTGTGTGGTTTTCGGGTGTGAAATGAATAGGAAACAAACATTGTGATATGACTGAAATAGTGTTGAAAGCAACGTTAAATCATATTCACTCACTCACTCACTCTTGTCCGACCAACACCTCGTAAACTATTGATTGCAAACTTTGGAGAGTGTCTTGACATCAATGAGAGGGCGGTTGCCTTTCAGGTACCTGTCATTTTAAGCGCTTGGATCTTGTCCAGGCCAGAATGATTGAACTGATCAACTTCAAACTTGGAGAGTGTCTGACATTGATGAGGGGATGGTTGGGATTGTTTTTCAGTTTCCTTCATAGATAGCCGACATCAGTCATCTTGCTTAATCAAAGATGGTCACTGTCAGCCACTTTGTTCTTGTCCAGACAATAACTTGAGAATGATTGCACAGCTAGACTTCAAATTTTGGGAGTGGCTTGACATCTGTGAAAGGAAGGTTGTGATTGCTTTTCAATTACCTCCGTAATCTAAGATGGCTGCTGTCAGCCGTCTTGGATTTGAATTTTAAGCAATGCAAATCTGGTACGATGGTACATGTCAGTACTACATGTACATCTACATTTGTAAATGAGCATGACAAGTACATGCAGGGTCGTATCCAGCCGACATTTACTTACGTATAACGTATGGGCGCCCAAAATAAATTCCGCCCAAAAGAGACCAAAGAAAAAAACGTACCTCACTGTTTTTTAAGGAAACCATTCTACTGGACACATGCAGGGTCCGAAATGTCCGGTATCGCATCGCAATTTGCAGGGCAAAATACGATATAAACATGTTTCTGTATCGCTTAAGTTGCGATACAAATAAATAACTTTATTCTCAACAATACTAGCCTTCAAAGTCACTTCATCAGTTTCACAAGTTACTTCGCGAGGCGAGCGCCGCCATTTTCTCTACTTCCTGTTTGCCGGGTTGAATAACAAAGCCGGGCTGAATACTAGTGCACGTTGATTTGTGAACGTGTTTGAACTTCCGGTACGCAGCGCAAGTCAACGAATGTGGAAAATCCATTTGCCTGAATGCACAGGCACTGACTGACCTGGATTACGATGACATTGTTTCATCTTTCAGAAATGATACACCACGACGAATTACTTTATAAACTTTAGAATGGCATTATGTATGGACATGTGATGGTATCATTTGTTGAATTTACTGGATTAATTGATTTATTAATTGAAAAAATTATATTTTGATTCTGTGGTCAAGCTTTAGATAGATAGATAATCTTCTTTATTGTCGGATAAAAA
This sequence comes from Hanleya hanleyi, assembly GCA_036873755.1. Lineage (NCBI taxonomy): Eukaryota > Metazoa > Mollusca > Polyplacophora > Lepidopleurida > Hanleyidae > Hanleya > Hanleya hanleyi. The sequence continues at coordinate 14,464 of JAVTVY010049382.1, forward strand.
TTTACACAATAAACATTAGCCAAAGGATAGTCAGTCCGACATTTAAAACAGAACAATCTGATAACATACATAAAAATTTGCAAAACTAATAATGTATATAAAATTTTCAGTAGCAGTTAAAATCGTATCTAGTTTTTTACCCCTTGGCCAACTTTGGCCTAGGGGTATTGTCGTCATCATGTACGGCTGTCCGTACGTCCGTACGTACGTCCGTCCGTACGTCCGTCCGTCCGTCCGTCCGTTACCGCGATATCTACAGAACCGTTTCATGCATGGCAACCAAACTTGTTACATCTATTTATCTTCACGTAAATCAGAAGCCTATCGAAAATGAGTCATCTCGGACAATATTTTTTGCAGAGTTATGCCCCTTTTTACAAATAAAAATCCATTTATGATTTGTTATTGTGATAATTTCAGAACCGTTCCATATACAACATCCTAACGTGATACAGTTGTTTCTCTTGACCTGAACTAGATGCCTATCGAAAATGAGTCGTGTCAGAAAGCATTTTGCAGAGTTATGCCCCTTGTCTAATAAAATCCACTAATTCCTATGTTAAGTTTGCATATAATTTCTATATCATGTTTGTATACTATCACATTTATTTATTGATTGGATGACTGATTTATTGATTTATTGATTTATTCTCTTACACAATGCGAAGAATGCCTGCAAATCTGTTTTGAAAATGACACTAGATGCCTATCAAAAATGAGTCGTGTCAGAAAGTATGCCCCTTGTCTAACAAAATCCACTAATTCCAATGTTAAGTTTGCATATTATTTCTATATCATGTTAGTATACTACCACATTTATTTATTGATTGGATGACTGATTTATTGATTTATTTTCTTAGACAATGCAAAGAATGCTTGCAAATCTGTTTTGAAAATGACATACATGTGCCATTTAGTATACATGTACTGTATTTATCTAGCCATGTGTACTGTTGTTTTAGTGAGACATCGATACAGCTCTTTCAATTTATTCCAGAAACAAATTAATTTAAGGAGAGGAAAACTTTTCTTTTTTTTCAAAGAAAGTACACTTACAATACCAGGGGTAAATATTTCTTCCCACAAGCCAATCAATTGGTAGAGACACCCTTACATTATAATAGCTGGGGTTCAGAGCCGAGGGGTTTCGATAGCGCAGCTTCATGTTTATTTCTATTGCACATATGGGCAAAGAGAGCATCGACAATTCGATCCACCCCAGCTGCCCAGAAGCCGCTTAAACTGACGGAAACTAGTACATTGTCTAATGTCCAGAGGGAGGGAATTCCAGACCTTCAGAGCAATATATGTGAAACTGTCTTGACCATATTTCTATGTACGAAAGAACGGAATGTCCATAGTGGACGAACCAGTTCTGAGGTGCGACACATTTTGCTTAACCTTAATAAGATCACTAAGATACTCGGGCGATATATCATTAATAATTTTAAACACTTGAGAGGCAATGCACTTAATTCTGTTTAGCTCAAGAGAATTAACATTCGCCCTACTAAGCAGTTCTTCATAAGAGCTAGATAAATCACTAAATACAACACGGAGGGCTCTATATTGTATTCGCTCCATCTTATCACACGCCCTCTTACTACAAAAATGCCAGACAATGGAGCAAAAATTAAAATAACAAAGGATAAAACTCCTGAATATGTTAAGCTTGCATCCAACGTCAAGCATATAGCTAAGACGGGAAAGAACATTGATTTGTTGCGAAGCTTTTTGACAGATTTCATCAATATGCGAATCCCCAAATTATGGTTTATTGAGGATTGATGTTAATTTTTATGGAAAACTGTCCAAAAAGGTTGAAAATGTTACAAGTAACCCACTCAGATTTATTGCCTGGAAATGGCTCAGATTGCATTTTCCAGCAATCTAGGACCCCACAGCTTAAAGGGCCCAGGCGGCCCTTGGATCCCGGCCTAAAGTACTAAGATAGTCATTTGGGGAGTCGGGACCTATCTTCAAAGTCTGGATATGACCCTGACATGTATCTTCTTCGATCAACATTTTTGTGATGCATATACAGCAATTGTAAATTCTGTTTTTTGTTCAACCAACATTTTTACAACATTATCGCTTTCTATTTCAAAATGAGTTGCTCCATATATAATAAGTTGATCCACTCACTCAGCTACACTACGCGCAAGAACTAAGGGTTGAGAAGACGCGACCTGGTCGCGACCAGCGTGCGTCCGCTCTGCGCCCGCCCCGCGTCCGCCTCGAGGATAGGCTTCGCCCGGTCGCGGTCCCAGAGCAGAGCCCGGCCGCAACCAGGTGCGTCTGGACACGTCCGGACGCGTCTAGACGCAATTGAATTCATTGTCAAACAAAGGACTTCAAATGTCACTGAGCATTTTCATTTATATTACTCATTCTGGTCAAATTGATTACCTAGAATCTGGAGTCTAATTAATGTGTTTTGTACGATATTTATAAAATTTATCTGCCATTGTCCGCATTTTATTTACCTGCATAAATGCATAACGCTATAAGTTATTTTATGTGGTATCACTTATCATTACACGGAAGGATTTCCGACTTCAAGAAAATAACAAAGATCGATCTTCATTATCCTCCGATTCACAGAGATAAATGTTTTCTTCTTCCTATCACAATCAACTTTATATTAGATCTAAAAACAATTTTATATGCTCTAAATTCGAATGAAATCTTTCACGACGTCTTCACGAACAAATTGCTTCCTCCGAGGTCCGTGTGCTGTCAAAGCAACAAGAACAGCAGGGAAATCTCCGGTTTTCAATTTTACATTCCGGTTTTCTCGTGCAAAACGTGAAGGCTTTATGCAAGAATTTCTTCCATTCACCCTAGGTCTGTATTCTATTTGCGTTCCACAACATGATCTGTTATGAAGGCGACTGTAAAAATGTTTATATGTTTGGGCGATATGAGGAAAGAAAAAGTTATTTAAAATTGTTGAATAATATTTTTTTTTATCAGAATTTATAATAACCTTACACATTTTTCTGTGCTATCGGTAAAATTATCTTACATCCTTCAAGTTTATTATCAATTACACATTACACAAATTTTTAGTATTAATGTAAATATTTAGGAATAATGTTGAACTAATTTCATGTTAATTTTTTATTTCAGATACTCCCGAAAAATTCTTTTTTTAATGTTGTCTTTGTCCTGTTAGTTAGTTGAATTGACTTCTGTTGTTGGAATCTTTTTAGTTGAAATCTTTGAAATTCACGTTCTCTCGGCATGTAAACTACAATTTACAGTTTTAGTATTTCCGAAATTATGTTAGTGCATGGCATAGCGAAATCTCTGTGTTCACTAATGTTTTCACACGTTTTTTCTGAATTCTTTGACTAACAGCATGCATTCGTCCAACTACTGCCAACGAATTAAGGTAAGTAATACATAAATCATCGTGGGTGGTCATGCAGGAACAGGTGACGAGACGATTCTTTCTGTCATATCGGGCACGGTACCATACGAAGACAGCAATGGATATTGGGAGCGAGTCAACAACAATCTGAATTACATCAGTCCACGGACGGGAGACCCGACTTTGTAAATCTATGGAGATTGACCTCCGTCAGCCCACGGAGCCTTGGCTCCATCATCACACCCGTCGGCCAGTACTCAAACCCCACGATCCTGACCCCAAAAACTCGACAGTCAAATGAGAAATATAATTTTAAAACAATAAAAAATGCGTCTGCTCTTTCATCGATAAGATATATCGTCAGTGGGGCAATCGTCAATCATTATGCTCATCCAGTTGTACCAAGGGGAAAACAAAAGCAGCTGGTCATTGAATATAGAACCTCATCCCAGATATCGGACATATCACCAGTTTTCTGAAGGATTTCAAAAAGCTCTTTGAATATGGTGCTAATGCTGTTATATGAATTAGATCTTTGGATTATGAACTCAAAAATTCTTTAATGAACGACGGCCGAACATTGAATGCCGGACTAGACTATTGTAGTATATTATGAGAAGGGGGGGGGAGGAGGGAGAGAGATACAGAGATAAATTTGATGTCCAGAGTTACCAATAAGACAATTCCCATACTACGATTGGTATTGTCTGCAAGCGTTCACGGTACATCGTGACTCGAGGAAATATATAGTCTGATTCCACGAGAGTGTATAACATCGTGTCGTGGATCTTGATTGTCAGCCATACAAATATTTATTTTTTCACTTCATTCTGTTGTTACTCGAGCATCAGTAATATTACTAAGATGTAGGAGGAGATAAAACAGTTATTTCGTAGTTCTGAAAGAGTTATAGTTTAACAAATCGTACTCTGGAACCGTAATGCCTTATCTCGACATCATATATCTTCAATGTTAAAGGCATGTATATTTCTGCATTGATTTGTATTTATAGAAAAATTGTGGATCCGATTCACATGATAATACACGACGTACCTTGTTGTCTACAAACACCACGACTGGTCTCTTTCACTAGTTGCTATATTTCTAACAAAATATGAGCTATAAGTCATCTGAAGATTTGGGGTCAAAACTAATTTAACAAAAAACATTCTGATCTTCATCCCGGGTGTGTCTCGTAACCCTTTTTCCTTTCGTGTTGTGAACTTATGTCTTCCACATAAATTTGACGTTTTATTAAAAGCCACATCTGAATGTAAACTGATACTGTGTATTTCATAAACTTATTTCTCGGTTGAAGCGGAGTAACCAACGCCAGGATTTATATTTCCAAATTCAGATTTTGAATTCAGATTTTGCGCAGGTAACAAAAATTCGCACGTAAACCATGCAGTTCTCGTGCATAAGCAGGCCCATCTGCCTAAAAGCGCCCATATTTGGCTTATTAATTCCTTATGATGAAATACTCAACATTTGAACAATATCTGTGTTCCAAAGTGTCCCTATAATCAACTGCGAGATTTGCCGATATTGAAACAGGTAATCCATATGAATTGAGAATATACTGATCAGCCATACGGATTTGCTATTTTTGGAACATCATGATGTCTTGTCGGCATCATTGAGAACTGTTGACCGCTAGTTTTATGTGTACTATTATTTATTCCTTTAATTTGATGATAATGCAACTATATATGAATTTGGATCATGGATGCGGAAATTCTTCAATGGTTTACCACAGCTGAATATTGAATGACGGACTAGACGCTTGCATATAAATATTAAATATATTGTACCCACGTTGCGAACCGTATTCATATATGCTGCATATCGTAGCTGTACAGTGCCCTGTAAAATATACCAGCCAAGCCACGAAGATAGTATCAGGGTAACTAATTCTCAATGGAAGGAATTATAGACCTTCTCAGTTAAGAGAACATATTCAGAGATCATCTGATGATATATGAAGTCCAGAACGCATCAATACCATGGCCGAAATTTTGAACAGATATTTCACTGTCACTCCACCCTGCCATCATTGTACCTGTTAGAAATAAAGAGAAAACAATTGAGAGACGTTTGGCTGAAGAGAATACAACAACAGTTAAATCACATTTAATTAATACCATTGATGATTACGGACAAAATGCAGTAGACGAAGGAAGGGAACAGGTTGGCGGAGCTACAGCTTAGTTGAATGACGGAGTTGCCGCTCCATTGACGTCCAGGCTGTCGGCTCCATAGAGGATATCGTGGATTCTATATAACTGTGAAGTCTGCCTTCGCCACATTTTCTTGCAGTTGTCTGCCAAAACGCCTCCTTGGTAATTTGCTTCTGATTGTGACTATTAACGAATATTTGAAGTATTGGTGACCCATGAAAGGCTAAACTTGATCGGGAAAAGTGATGTTTTCAGTGTACACAATTTTTTTTTTTTAAATTCGCAGGAGACATAGAAGTCATAATGGATATACTGTGGTTCCATACGAGTTGGGGGAAAAAGAATGAAAAGGTTGAAAAGTTCAATTTAAGCACATGTATGTAATAAACAATTAAAAGTATATTGGTATTGGGAAAAGATCAGAATGCAATAAATTGATGGATAAATACCGGAGATGGGCGCAAAATATCACGGACTTCAGATACGGTTTCTTCATCTCATTCACGACAGATCTGCAAAACAGTCTGACTGAACAAGAAAATACATTGTAATGTACTCAGTTAATGCATATATTGTGGTTGCATCCGAGTTGGAGAAAAACAATGAAAAGATTGAAAACAAAAAGTTAAATTTAATGCACATGCATATAATGAACAATTAAAAGTATACTGGTATGGCGAAAAGATCAAAATGCAATAAAATGATGGTTAAATACCGGAGATGAGGGCAAAATATCGATGGCTTCAGATGCCGTTTCTTCATCTCATGCACGCCATATCTGAAAAACAGACAGACTGGACAAAAAAAGAATGTATAGTCTTCATACATATTATAGTTCAATTTTATCACAAAGGAACGAACTCCCAAAGTTACGAATATACGTGCATCCTTACAAACAGATGGAACACTTGATTGGTGAAAACAAACACTTATTTTTTTCATTTACCATGCGTCCCTGTTTTCTCCGTCGGAAGAAGGAAGCTCAAGGAAGGGTGTCTACGTGACTTTCTACATGTCCTATCATAAGTGGTTTTATGAACATGCATGTCCCATAATGTAATTGGGTGAAATTAAAATGGATACAAACAAATAACTCCCATGATGGAAAATGAGTGAGAACAAAATAACCCTACAACTTTCACGATGGAAACTGAGTGAGAACGGGACACCCATCATCCTAAGATTCGAGAGATATGTTAATTTGCGATGGACACATTGTCAGAGAGCGAAGCGTAATAAAATTAACAAAATACATCATATACTAAACAAAAATATGTATTTCATTGACGTAAATATGGAAGTTGTACCCAAGTAACGATACGATTACAGACAAAATGGCGTAGACTAAATGGAAAAAAACTGGCGGAGCCACAGCTCTGTTGGCTGACGGAGCGACAGCTCCACCGGTTTACTGGCTGTCGGCTCCGTAGAGGATATCATGAATTCTATAATTTTTCCGTACACCACATTTTCCATGGAATTGTCTCTCAAAACGCCTCCAGAGTAATTTGCTTCTGATTGTGACTATATTAACGAATAGGTGTAATAGATGATCTGTGAAAGGCTAAAATTGATTGGGAAAATGTTCCATTGTAAATACACAAATTATTATTATTCTTTTTTAATTCGCGGCAGATTCGAGAGAATTATTAATTTGCAATGAACACCTCGTCAGTGAGCGGAGCGTGAAGATGACATTAACAAAATAATTACCCACATCATATACTACATGAGTATATATGGAAGTTATACCCAAGTAACGGCATTCATCCCTCGTTTTCTGCACCCTTCTCAGTTTATTTTTGCCAAAATCTTTCGGTATATGATTCTCGACAAAGCAAATCGAGGAAGATGTTTCCGGAATTTCTGTTTGCATTGTTTATTACAAGAATAATTTCGTTGCCGATTATATAAAGAAGTCCAGAGTTATATTTTACATTGCCCATAAAGAAAAGCCTAGCGTGATAGAGCTCAGCTGATTTGGAAGATACCGTTGAGTATCAGTTCGGTACGACCAAATAATGTCCAAGAATGCTGTTTCACGAATGACATTCCTAAGATTTACAACCACAACCACAATGCAAAACGATAATACAAATGACGTAAGTGATTAAATTAGAAAAGTTTAGTGGATGGAGGACTCCCGCATGAATTTTATAATATAACTTTAAAGAAGGAATTTGGTGAAACAGTTGTGGTTTTGCATTTTTCGTCAAATGAAGTAAGTCATTTCGATCAGGAAGAAGTATCGTTCAGAATCGATGTGAACACCATATACAGACTCGCCCGGACTCGCCCGGTCGCGACCAGACGCGACCGTGCGCGTCCAAAGCTGATTTTTGCTGGACGCGTCCGAAGCCGTGGTCGCACGGCGGCCGCGAGGCGGGCGCAGAGTGGACGCGACCAGGTCGCGTCTGGAAGGTGGGTTAGTTCTTGCGCTCACTGTATATTCCCACGTACATATAGCAAGATGAGTTGATCCACTCGCTCAGCTATATTCTCACGTACACAATAAGTTGATCCACTCACTCAGCTATATTCCCATGTACATATAACAAGATGAGTTGATCCACTCACTCAGCTATATTCCCATGTACATATAACAAGATGAGTTGATCCACTCACTCAGCTATATTCCCATGTACATATAACAAGATGAGTTGATCCACTCACTGAGCTATATTCCACATATTCTCACATACTTTATAAGTTGATCCGGACTGCATAGAGATTTGCACGTTGGTACAGACTGTGATTATATTAATGTACTGAGAAGTTACGTTACAGTTTTGGTAGATAATGTAATATCAAAGAATTTACTCACCATGCACACAGAATGGACAATGATTGCTCGGTTTGCACTTGAAATGAACACTGCCCACATGCCATTTGAGTGAATTTCATGTGCTTGTTCACCGATGTATACAAATGAACAATTATATATGAGGAGCAGGTACAGACCTATCAGACATGTCAGACCTTGTGGGAACACTGGGACATTGTACATCAGAACAATTATCAATGTATCAATATCCTGGTATAGATCTAGTGTACTGTCTATCCCAGCTAATATATCCTGGATGTTTCACCAATATGTCAGAGCCAAATTAATATTCACACAACAGTGATAATTTGAGAACTTATAATTACATTTATATTCTCAGATTTCTTGAAACCATTGAAAATCAAGGAAAATCACCATTACCAAGCCTATTGTATTACTGACCCGACCCGACCAATGATATTGGTCTATCAATGTGGCTATACATGCAGGCTTTCTCCTATCACCTCCAATTATATTATACATGTAACATGCAAAATCACCTCTCTCTATTTTCCCCCACAATTTACTGAGAACTACTAGAAATTTTTTGGAATAAAATTGCCGTAATTGTGTTCAGATAGATAAGGTAAAAATCACGAGACAATGCATACAATAGCCAAGTCTTGGAACAACAATATAAATTCTAGACTTGAGCCTTTTCAACTGTACAAAGAATGGAACAATAGCTTCCTACATGAAGTATCTACATTGTATAATGTGCCAGTTCCACTGTGCAAGAAAAGACTCACATTCGTTTAAGTCTTATTGGTTTTGAGCAGAAGGCGCCGAGGCTATCAATGTAACACTAGACATGTTACACAGAGAATTTGTCTGTTTGGAATGATCAGGCGAGTGTATAGTTGATATTCTCACGAAATTGAGGAAGAAAGATTGGAACGACAAAATTGTTGACTATTGTTACACATTGTACTGTTGATTCATGCCAATTGAGCTAATTAATGGAACTATCAAAATAATTTGAGGCTAATAATTTGCCTTGACATTAATTCCATAATTAACAACAATCGTACCATTAATCACTTGTAATTAATTAGCTGTTAATGATGAGTAATTAATACTAATTATCCATCAGTTGGTTCTGACTAATGATCAGTGTCTGGCCAATTTGTGCTAATTCCAAGAAAGAAAACACTACATGTACCCCTTGCTTCAAAGATTTCTTCTTTGAAGTAGCAGGTCCACAACACAACTGGGCTGGGTGGTGCTAATTGATTCGTCGTGATATAGCTGAAATATTGTTGAAAGTGACGTTAAATTGTATTCACTCACTCACTCCTGGTAAATGCATATGTGTTCCTGTGGACACCTTGCCTATTGGCTCTAGTTTCTCTTGTCTGTGTCAAAACTTTCTGGACTTGATAATATGGATTATTTGACTTAGTGTTTGTACAGATTCACTGATGCATGCTGGGATATATGATTGATCTGATAGAGAATATGGGAGGTGAGAATTCGAGAAAAATAAACACGTCCATCTGTCTCATGGGAAATCTCGACCTTGACGCCGAGTGCGGCTCTAACGACGGAGAATTTATTACCATGAATGTCAGCTACAGAAATTGATCAGTTTACAGCTCTATGCGAAGATGACATGCTTAATGTAGTCTCCTCATTATATATTGATTTGTCCTTCACTTGATGTGTGCTCATCTGAGTGAATAAATGTGATGAAAAAATCTTTCCTGAAAAAATAGTTGGACATTTGATTCTTTTTTATTTACATACTAGAGCTTTTGGATATCTCACATAACATTGGCATATGAGGAGGACATGAAGGAGAGATACATGTACATGTACATGAGCTCTAAACTCTGAACTCTGGCCTTACCAAGGAGATAACATGTACAAGTGATCAACAAAAGTCCATGTATACTCCCTATTCTCTTACATGTTGTATACAGGGCTGAGCATAATTTGGTCAGACCGGGTATTTTGGTGTATAATATTTTTCTATCATCGGTTGGAACCCATTTTTAATAGCATTCTCGACATGTTTCACATTTGTTTATGGGTGCATTTGCTCAGTCATTTTCAGTGAAAATTTCAACATTCATTGAAGAT
>JAVTVY010049383.1:0-22466 GCA_036873755.1 Hanleya hanleyi
AGGACATTTCATTGCTTATGTTGAAATGCTTTCATGTATTCCTGCTAACGAACTTTTGAAGAAAATTTCCAAGAATAAGGAAAATGCCCCTCCCAAAAAAAAAAGGAAAAGCAACAGACTGACAATCTAATCATCTATGGGTGGATATGAAGAGTGAGTGAGTGAGTGAATAGAATTTAACTCTTTCCCCCTTAGACTTGTGGTGAATTTTCTCTCTCTGACCCATAATAGATTTGTAATGGCGTAAGCCTTTAACCCATGGAGACATTTCAATTTTCATACTTCTCCCGCGATGTAAAATATCCCGTTTTATGTCCCATGTCATGTGGAGAAATATTTACCAATGGTCTTCCACAGACCCATTCTACGTAATTTGTTCACGTTTTATACCAATATCAGCAACATTTATTCTAAAAATTAGTAATCTTGCGAGAAAATGTGTTGTGTCTGCTTTCCGTCTGTTGGAAATCAGGAAAAAGGCGAAGAAATTGTCGCATTTTAGTCACGTTTTGCAGCGTTCTGTTGTTGTTGTTTCGCTGCAATTCCTATGTTATTGTGTACCATTGTAAAGCTAATTCTCCCTAGATTTGACAGAGACATAACGGTTTGGCAGGTTTTGAACGAGCTAAAACTGAAAAAGTCCCATATACTTCGCGGAAGCAGAATGACGACGATAATAAATACTCATAAGGTGAAAATAAGACAGCTCACTGACTGGCCAAGGTTGAGCGAGGCCCGGCGTGATTGGAGGAAGAGGTCACGTGGTGACGCAGACGCTATGGTCACTGTCGGACTGAAGACCGGCTGGGAAAGAATGGCAGATAAGACATTTACGGCGAAGACAACAGGTCGTGGGAAAATATGTAAAATAAACTCAGATGAGCAGATTTGATGAGCTAGTCATCAAGGTTAGATACTTTGGTAGTTTATGCTCGCGTTACGTGAAATATTCAGGAATTTGGTAGCAGATTTTACTATTTTTCGAATGTTTATCTTAGAGCATACCAAACTCATTAGGTGTTGAATCGCGCATTTTCCATCAATTATTTTTCTTCCTCTCCTGATTTCATTTTACCCGTATTACAAAACAAACCAACAGTATACAAGTCAAATTTATTTAAATTTTGGCTTTCTGAAAATGTATAGTTTTAATTATGTTTTACTCAAAGTAAACGCGAAAAAATTGCAAAGTAATCCATCAGATGGGAACTCAGTGACACGTCAAAATCCGTCTTCATGGGTTAGGCGAACATCCATCAAAACACGCTTACATGGGGATCGACACAAGCCGCTTATATGGGGGAAAGAGTTAATGTCGCTTTCAACAATATTTCAGCTATATCACGACGAACCAACTAAGCACCACCCAGCCCAGTTGTGTTCCTGCTACTGGAGATATATTTATTGCTCTATTTTGATGTTTAATGACTATGTAAACATTAAATGTATTGTATCATCTGAAACAATTGCAGAAATGTATTTCATTCATTCCTTACAGCAGAAAAACATTAACTTTATTCTGTTAACAGTCACAAGCCCATTGGCCAATACCGGAAAACATGACTTTCCAATTTAGAGTACATGTACTAGGTAATAAACAATACTGACACAATTCATAAAAGATATGAAACAAATCTACTAGTATGGATGGCTATCCATAGTACATGTGTATCCATCTGTTTCAATATATTTCTGAAGGCTAGGAGTTCTTCCAGATGTGCTCAGCCATCTTTGATCCTCCCTTGTTCTCTACCAGAAGGTATCAGACTGTTTATACTCCCATCTCCCACAACTGACTAGCTTATGTCACAACAGTTTACTTGATTCAGATATACAGGAGGGTGTAGATCTTAGAACAATACTTGAAGGCCTCTGGTTGTGGTACAGAAGAGTGCCGTCTGACGCCTGTTTTTTTTTTTTTTAGGATGGTAATTCCTCTAATAATTCAATCACCTTATTAGAATTTGGTCACTCCCAATTTTGTGGGCAAAATTCATTTAGTGGTACTATTAGTTACGTTGATCACTCTCTAAAATCATTAAAATTACTAAAAAATAATGGATTATTTGCAGGATTTTGGACAATTTCATCAACATCCTGTTCTAATATATTTGATCCCCTCTCTTTATTTTTTGTGTGTATCCCTTCCTGTGACTGAATTATTAGGGGAATTACTGTATCTCAAGACTACTCAAGTATCTCTCACTATCACCATGAGGATGGTAATTACTCAAATAAATCAATCACAGGAAGTCAACTTTCCCACTATAAAATATTAGAGCAATCAAATTACTCAAAACTGAAATTGGCAAAAATTGTCCAAAATGATGTAGATAATCCCTTACTTTCTCATTAAGTCAATGAAATTACAAGAAAATCAAAGGACCACTTGCATTATGATACAAATCTGTTCCTTGATTGGTGCAAGTTTGAGAGATTTCTGCATTAAAATTTGAAGTACACCTACAGAGGAACTGATTTGTATAATGATGCAAGGGGACCTTTATTCCTACGAAGTAGGCTACAGATCGCAAATTGTCCGGTAATGAGTGAGTGAGTCAGTCCATCCGAATCCTTTCGTCGGCAAAATAAGGAGAACCGTTGACATTAGAACCTTGATTTTTGGCATGAACGTGCATTAGGGCATTGTTACCAGCAAGTTCTGAGCTGACCGAATTCTGATGAAAATTTGATTTATAATTATTTTTTTTATATTATTTATTGATGGCTCAGCGAGTGCACCGTCATGCCCATCGGGAACCCTTGGCTGTATGTTTCACTGTGACTTTTGAAGGTTCCCTGATACGGCATATCATGACACACCGATTCTGGTAAAATCAGCGAAGTTAAGCGACTTTGAGCCCGGTCAAGGCCCGGGGCCCATTTAACCAATGGATAAATGAGTGAATTCAGCATAGTAATGAAAACGTACATTTACCTTCTGTCATAGGTTTGTTAAATTTACCACTGTGCTATCCGACATCCGAAGTAGGGTGGGCATTAGGACTCCGACGCGCACCGAACTCCTGGTCATAGCCAATCTAAGTGTAAACGTTTTGGTGGGCTATATTATCATGTATGAAATAGGAACTGCTAATTTTCCATCATTTGTTAGTGCATTTATCTACACTGCTATCACCAACTTGCCAGCCTCAATACACACAATTCAGTATATTGTTATAGATGTAAACTGTAGCCTTTAACTTGTATCCTATTTCACATCCAAACATTTCATCACACACCACATCAGGCTTCAAATTCAGGTCAAATTTCCCACTGGTTGTGAAATATCCTACATCAACCAATTAAGTCAGGCTGGTGCAATAACCCAGCAGGAGAAAGAAAGATGTGGTATCATCCTTCAGATTAGTCTGTGTGAGCAACAATGATAAAAGTTTACTGAGGGTGAAACAAAGCCATGACGGCATGTTTAAAGGGTCTTAATTTATTTTCTTTGGGTAGAATTTAACTAGATAAAGTAACTTTGATCATAATGTGAAAATATGAGAACATACTTTGAGTTTTTTTTTGTACCTCTTGAATATTGACTATATATCACACTGGGATATAATTTAAACAAAAAATTACATGTGTAAACAAAATATGTCTAAATTTTTCTTGTCATTTCAAATCTTGATCCACTTTGATTCCTTGATTAGGGGATACAGAATCACTGCCACGGAGTGTGTTGGTGTGTCACAGCAATGCAATTCCGATTCACACAACGAAGCTGAGGTGGTTTAATGTTTATCAATGAAGAAAATCACCGATCAACCGTCATAGAATATAATGTGAAACAAGAATACCGGAATAGTACATTCATCAGATTGCCGATACCCAAAATGTGTTGTCTCATATATCTAGATAACAACGTGATGTAGAGACGCTATTTATTCGTCTTTGTACCGGTTATGCTCAGGAGAATGACATAGAATCATTATTATCTTGTGCTGAGAAGGTGTTGGTCTTGAGTTGAATTACCGTAAACTACATAAATGCTACCTTTCTACTATAGTACTATATATAAAAATTTGTTGTATTGTTGGGAAAATAATGCGATTCAAAAAGTTGTTTTGATCCTGGACAAGGGCACTGAAAACCATTAAAGAGATGTAAATGTATTTTCACACGTAAAGCTTGAAATCTACTGAACTTTTTATTATTCAATCTGTTTCCTTTAGTTAAAAAATTGTAAAATTAAATCGGCGATCGGTATTTATTTTTGGAATGAAGGCGCATTAGGAGACTGTTACCAACAAGTCCTGAGCTGACCTACTTTTGATGAAAATTTCTGGTGATTTTTGATGAAAATCACTGGCGATTCTGACTTGAGCGGTGCCCATCCTAATATAGGCAGAATTTCAACTGGGGGTGGGGATTTCCAAGAGTTCAATTCGCGTTCGAGTCCTAATGCCTACTCTACTTCGTAGGTCCTGTGACGTTAGTCACACTGCTCATGTTAGTTAATCATAACTATTTAAAAGCATACAAGGCATCAAGAATAACCCTCATAATAATAATATCTTACATAAGGACCAGGGATTCATAGAAGTCATTTTGTTTAGGACCATTCATGGTCAAATTGATTTTTTTCCTGGCAAATTGAGTTTTTAGCGTGCTTTTGGCAGTGCAAATGAAGTTTGTCAAATTTTTAGGACCGTTTGCTTTATATACTACATACATGTATAATTGGTACATGAGTGTAATATTAAGGAATATTTGTTTCTTTTATATTGTTTTAGAATTAAACTACTTCGATTTCATCACCCGTGCCATATTGGCTTTTCACATGAAGTTCAACCAGACAATATTTTAATTTCTACTCCAAGCAGATATCCAATATTCTTTGAACTCCCATAGAACTTAAAAATGGAGCGAAAGACGGAGTGAAATCAGAAAATCTCCTGTTAATAAAATGCCTCTCGGGAATTTAACTCGACAAAATAACTTGGAAAGCAATATAACAGCATTTGTTCAACTATATCAGCCTATATTTTAGCTGTCAGAATTGAGCAGCTTTTCTAACCTGCTGAAGGAATGACACCATGTACACTGCAGAGGCAGAACAAAAGTACCCACATTAAAAAAAAGAATATCAGATCGTCAAATGACAGTGTCAACTATCCATGTGTTGTTTTTGTTGTTGTTCATGTTGATTACTTTCAATTTTGAACTTATTTTCAAAATAATTTAGTTGATTCATTAACTTTCACTTGTTAATTTTTAAGAGCAGTCATTTCAAGTAGTCAGTTGTTGGCATTGGAATCGAAATCCCCGGCAAAAACTGACACATCGACAAACTTAA
This sequence comes from Hanleya hanleyi, assembly GCA_036873755.1. Lineage (NCBI taxonomy): Eukaryota > Metazoa > Mollusca > Polyplacophora > Lepidopleurida > Hanleyidae > Hanleya > Hanleya hanleyi. Next base: position 5,306 of record JAVTVY010049383.1, read on the forward strand.
CGTATGTAGGCAGTATTCAACGCACGTGTTAATATTGTGGGTGTGTCTCCTGTATTGCTGTATCTCGGCAACGGGTAGGTCAAGGGCGCCTATCCTGTTCTCGGGTACCCTCTTCAATAGCATAACAAATGTAGTGAAAACGACTCCCTGAATTCCTCTCTGATGAGTCTCGCAGGAATTTACCTCGCTCAAAATGAGTTTCTCCGTCAACCACGCGTAATAGTAATAAAACAGCAACGATCCATAAGTTATGCAAATCATATTCAGTTTAAATGGCTCAAATTCAGTTTTCATCTTCATTGAAATTGAATTTTCCTGAAACGGTGGTCTCCCCTTGTCTACACGAAATTGAGTTTCACTTATACATTTTTTTTTTAGGTCCGGTAACTGACCCTAAAAGACGACTTCTATGAATCCCTGGAGGACCATCGCTTCTGTCACACTTTTCATTTCTTAACATGCTCTAGCTTGTCAGTTATGTCTGGTGGTTTGAAATGAGCTGTTCTTGGTTTAGTTTTTTTTTGGCACTGGTATGTGCTTAGCTATGTACTATGTGTAGAATAAGGTGAATATTTTATTTTACTTTCATTGGTTTTCCTGTAGTAAAAGTCATGGGTAAGTCTCTACTGAAAATGGTGGTGAAATAATAACTCTTTCTTTTCATTAACTGCTTAACCTCTTGATTTCTTGCACCATATATTTGGACATCCTCTCTGTATCAGTACACATAAAATTCTCAAAAAGTTAGGCCCACTGGGGTGTTCACCAACCAACAACCAAATTCATATCCTAAGGTACAGTTTGGTTTTACTTTTAGGGTTCAGTTTACAGGATAGGTGAACCAAAGAAGCATTAATAACCTTCTCTGTACCATACATTACAATTGTACCAATAGAAAAAACATTCAACAATTGCCTGTTATTGGCATACGAAAATGTGGAATTTGGAAACAAAATATTTCCATCGTGTTACATCTGGTTGGAATGCTCCGAGTACCATCTTTGAGACTAGGCTGACGATCAGTGTATCTTTGCTTTCCTTGTGTACATGCTAGTTCTGATACCAGTTTGGAACTGTCAAAACTACTGGTACAACTACTGCTACTGAAAGATTAATTGCAATGAACTGAAGTACAGTAGATGTAATATGTGACAGTGTATTACTGTACATGTAGTAGAATTGACAGACTTCAGATATTTCATTCTACATGTATGGTGGCACTTCAAAGAAAGTCAATTTAATGTATAACACTCCTGGCTTTCTGACCATGTACCTCATTTTCCTATCCCTTTCCAGGTTTCAGCAAAAAGACCTGTTTATTTCTTTTCACTGTAGCTTAGTTGGGGTGTCAAAACCTTTCCTAGAGTAAAGTTAGAGAACAGAGGACTGGAAAATAGCTCATTATCAGTTTATGTAAACTCCACTAATACTGACCGGGTCTTGTCAAACAACCAATATACAAATCATAAATCAATGAGGCCAGGGTAAATGAAATCCCCTAATAATTCAACCACAGAAAGTGTAATTTCCCACCATAAAATCTAGGGGAGATCAAATTTATTAGAACAGGGAGTTGACAAAATGGTCCAAAATCCGGGACTGGTGATCAATGTTATCAGAGCAACTGACTGAATTATGTCGACAAAATTGGGGGTGATTGAATTCTAATAGGGTGATTGAATTATCAGAGGAATTATCATAGAAGCCCAACAACACCAACTACATGTAAGTACATGTGCACAAGGCTTCATGCATCTCAAGTAGTAGTGACCATGGGAAGAGAGGGTGAGGTGGAGAGCACCACCCAAAGACAGCCAATTACCATCTGACAAACAAAATCGAATGTACCAGAACAAGTCACACGTTCTGTACAAATTCAAGCTTCTCAAGGAGCAAGGATGTGGACATAGTGTTAGCGAGACCTGTCCACCTGTTTATTGGATAGGCAATTTTAACTTTTTGGACAGGCAAAACTTGTAAAATTTAACATGGGAAAATAGGGAAGTAAGCTTTCCAAATCTAGCAAAAATATGGTATTCGGACAGTCACATCTTAATCCTGGCAAACACCCTACATTGTGGACGTGAGTGAACAGTAGATCAAAACTCCAAATCAGCAAGTTAGTGAGAGATTCATAATATTTTCAATATAAAGATTGATATTTCAGTACATCTGCACATGTTGAATAATTGCACAATGTCTTTCTCACCCTATCTGTAGTTGCATACCGGGGCATGTACATTTGTATGTAAATCTAAGGAGTATAATCCAAGTGAGAGGCCTATTTAGTGCACTAGACTGTGAAAGATTGCCACAGGTTTATAAGCATCCTTATCTTCTGTCTGATTAATTTTCTTCTGCAATTATACAAGTACATGTACACAACAATCGATGAGCCGTCGGCATTAACTGAAAAATATCTAAGGCCTTGTATATATTGACAATTTGATATTTCAATGTTTAACTTACAATAAACAATGCCAGGAGTTTACAACTATATCATCGGTACACATTACATTCAATATTCAAAATACAGGCCAGAACTGTAGATGAAACATGCACCTTATATAGGGTAAACATAGAAATCAACTATTGCAAAATTGAGTGAACACTCCACATAAAGATCAATAACAATTGTGACCCAGTCTTGTAAATTAAGTAAACCTAGTGATTAAGGTGTTAGCCAGGATACAAAATGTGCCTGTCCAAATGTCACATTTTGCTAGATTAGGACAGGTTACTTCCCTGTTTTTGTTATCTCTCCCATGTTAAATTTTCGCCTGTCCAAATTTGAAATGGTATCTGGCTAACACCATCCTAGTGATCACATCATACAGGTACAATGAATTCTTCTACCATCTCGTATTTCTTAAGCCTGGCACACACGAGAGCTATCCCCTGAGCCAATGGCCTCATATTGCCTGTTGTCCCAGGGTCTAGCTCTCACGTGATTTCAGCGCACATAGTGAGCAAAAGTTTACCAAATTGAGTTCAGTTTCTTCGAAACACCTTCTTCAAGATCATGTGATCTTTCATGTGACCGAACTCGCGTAAAAATGGACATTTTGAACAGTCATACATACACTCCACGTGAATATAACATGCATATCATTGGCCAGTCGAATAAAACGGCTGAGCTGTTAGCGGTGAGGATTCACCTTGTGAGGCAGTATTATCAAACCAGTTTGATATTTTTCTCTCGGCCTCATGAGGCGAAAACCTCATCAAAACTGCCCGCACACGAGAGCTAGCCCCTGAGCCAACAGGCAACTGAGGCTGTAAGCTCAGGGGATAGCTCTCGTGTGCGCTGGGCTTAATGAAGATGACTCCCTTTGAGATTCACCCCATTGTCTTTTAGCAAAGATGCAACATAGCCAACAAACGAGTGGCCCAACAAACATGGTTTACCATTATACCTTGGGGAAAATGTGCTAATTTTCCCCCATTTCAATGGAGCATCAGTGTCTATGTAGTTCATTCCTATAACTCCAGTGAGCTGTGCAGACACTGAGTTGACTAAGAAAAAAAACACTGTCCAATGCTTTCAACAAAATTAACTTACTCCTACATTTCCGGTTAGCTGTTCCATCAATCGTAGCGTTGCTTCCTTCACAGATTTGGCGTTGTAGACAGATCCTCGGACGATGACTGTGGTGACGTACATGCGTGGCCGCTGACGGAAAGACACAGTAATATTGTAGGTTTGTTGTAGTTGTTGTATAGGCGGAGAGGAGACATCAGGGAGTGGCTGTAACATCCCTGTCATTGGTAACTCAAACATATACACCAATGGGAGCAGCTCCTGAAGAAAAAAGATAAAACATTGCAACCATGAAATTCATGTACATTTATAATCAAACTGTCTCCACCATGAAAGGGAAAGTGCAGATTCAAATTGTTTAAAGTATAAGTATACAACTTGTAATTTTATAAGGTGTCTTATTTTGTTATATATAACCACTTTTTACAGTCTATCAATTGTGGTTATGTGAAAAAATAATGTAAATATCATAGATGCTTCTTAGAAATGCTCTTTGATGAACTCTTCAAGTGACATTTTTGAAGCTGTGAAAACTACATGTAAACCTTTTGATAATTCAATCACTCAAACATTTCACACCCAAAAGTATTGGGGAGATCAAATTTATTAGAACAGAAAGTTAACCAAACTGAAGTGATACGATAATGGGATCTTATCTGTAGTTTCTCCTACATTGGAGATGGGGGGGTTAGTTTAATGTCACACTCAAGGTTATTTTACTCCAATAGTGATGGCCAGTTTGCATGGTGGAGGAAGCCGAAGAACCCGGAGAGAACCACTACTTGCGGGCAACTCATTCAAATACATTTAAAATGTGATCAAATTGATTCAATTGTGGCTGATCAAATTTCGAAGCAAAATCTGGGATGATAGAATTTTAATAGGGTAAATGAATCATAAAAGTTTTATCAAATATTTGGAAGAACATCTGAATTAAAGCAACATTCCTCAGGGAATTGATTGGTTGGTTGTTTGAAGTTTAACGTCACACCTAACCTATTTGGTCATATGGCGACGATGACCCTAACAAAAACCTAACCAAAACTACAAAAAAAAATGAATTTCGACTTTTGAAAATTAGGCTCTACAGACACTGGTGATCAAAATGGATCATCAGAGAGCCTAATTTGTTTGGCACTTTAATCTACCTCCTGCTCAGGCAATTGAATCTACATAATATCAAATAATGAATACATGGAGGTTACATTTTTATCCATAGAACTAATTTAACATTTTTTTTTATCTGGTTCTCTATTAAAGTTACATGTAGCTTTAGTAGATCACCTCGATTTTAATCTCCAAAGTCATGAAATTAGAATAGATTCTGATGAAGGACAGAAGTGTCCAACATGGGTACCAATGAATAAGGAGTTGCCTCCCTTGGATACAATAAATACAGAAATTTGCACTAGTCTCACATGGCCCTTCAGGTTCTACAAGCCATTGTAAAAGTGGCACTTTGTGTTTCTCCACAAAATCAGCAAGCAATTATTTCCAGTGTAAATTGACATGCCAATCTAAAATGTTCATTGTTCAATGCACATTTAAGTCAAAGTTTCCATAAATTCAGGAATAAATGTAAAAGAAATATTCTCTTATGGTACCATACATGATCTTACAGAAAAGCTGTTCCTGCTTAGAATAACCAATCCCGATCAATGTACATGTATGATCAATAATCACCCCAGGAACTGTGGAATTGTTTGTTCTGGAATTAAGTGGTTAGCCATGAAATCAAAATCAAACCATTTAATCACCTGAGAATCATGGCTGTACATAAAATTCCACCACGGGACGATCTTGGAATGGAAGGAAGCCTTGTGAGTTGTAGTCACATGTATTGATTATGAAGATATATTCTTCTGGTACATGTTACAAATCGATAGCACCATTCTGAAGTATGTGTCAAACGTTTACTCATGAATATGTCGACAATGAAATGTGACAAACTCCAATAATATATTTTGGGATTATGTACTTGTAGATGTTAATGCCAAGGTCCGAAGGTAGAGGTGAATTGATCTCAATGTTCTGTTGTTTAGAAAATACAATACTTAATTTGAAAACTCAGACAGTGAACACCGACACTGGTCAAGTGGGTTTTGACCAATCTAGTTTACAGCTCTAGAGCTCATATTCACCGATTACAAAACCATTAATGGTTAATGACAAAGCTTAATTAGGCGCTAATTATTTAAATTCACTCGCTTTCCTGGTTTCTCTGCTCAGTTTTCACACACATGTATTGTATTCCCATGGTTTACAATGTACAAAAGTACAACCAGCAATATACAATGATGTACAGGTCTATTATTAACATAAAATTTTGTCCCTATTAAGATTGAGTTTTTACAAACAGAACTAATTACATATACTAAATGCAAATAAATTTTAAAATAACCATATATATTTTCGAGGTTTAATTGACCAATTAATTGTGTTTTTAAGCTTATTTTCCCGTCAAATGATCCATATAATGAAGTGAAACACAGGCAATCCATCAAATTAATTACGGTACATGTAAACCTGGCATACGATGCGACAGAGAGATTAGAAGTCTCATTGTACAGAGATTTGATAGAAGTCACTTTTACAAACAGAAGTAGACGTGAAAACTAAATATTTTCGATGAAAATGTTCAATATTTCGAGCCTTAAAAAAATGTATATTTGATGACATATTGTATAAATGTATATTTGATGTCCATTCTTTTAAATGCTAATGTGGATTGCATTTCATTGGGAAAAACTGCTGAGGGCTGTTCCAGGAAAAAGTACATTGCGGGGGGGGGGGGAGAGAAGGCACTTTATATATATATTTACGTATGGGTCGTGGGGTAAAAAGAGTTACATAATTACATGGGTGGTTGCTTGATGGATTGTTGGTTACATATCATATTACATATTATATATCATATTCAATAATATGGGTGGTGGGGGTAAAATTATATTTAATTACGGTAATTTCCCTATTAATTCACCTTCCAAATTTAATTCGAAAACGGCCGATTTTTCCGCTGTCGTGATTTTGTCCATCCTAATAAAACGAACACGGGAGCATTTTCAATATCCGTGAAACAATAAATTCGAACACTCCCGTTTTCGCCACGGAGTTCGTGCCGATGAAAGTAAAGTGAATATGTTACTAGAATCTCGTATAGTATATCGGCGTATGCTATTATTTGTAAGCGCAGAGAAACAACAGGGAATGGTACATTATAATCAGACTGAATTACTATTACTTACAGTCTATAAGGAAAACAATTGATTCAATTAACTCCGCAGTCCTGTAATTTTATCCTAACTTGATCACGTTTCGCCGCAGTCGGGAAAAATATATACGGTAGTCCCCCGCACGTGGTCGAGTGTCTGCACACGGCCCGCTATTAAATCATTCTTCAGTTTCCAGCTTTCGTATATCAAATATCTTTCTTTAAACCAGCATTCCTTTATTTGAAAAACACACATTATTTTAAGTAACAAATTTGAGAGATCTTCAACGTTAATACATTTGTTCGTCGTATATGCTAAACCCCTCGCTGTCCCCCATTTACCTGCCCGACCTGCCCTGTATTATTCGTATGGGAGGCACTTGGGCCGTGTTCAAAGGAGGCACTGGAAGGGAGCAGAGTTCAAACTTTGTCGGGTGACGTTCCCGCGGAGATATCAAGTTGTAACGTGTGTGCTGGTGAATTGCATCAGATTTCTTCACAGCGACTGAATTCTTCGTTTGGGGAAAGCAAGATGCGATTTAACCTTTCGGTATGCTGTATGCCATTCGTTATATTTTCAGGTGAAGTGGACAATCAAACGACCATTATTTGACGTCAAAAATGAGCCATCACGAAAAGCCTTTTGGAAGGATGTACATTTAACGTTGATTTTATTTTACTATTTTGATCAATAAAAATTTCTAAAAATAAAAAATCTGGATTGTCGAGCATCACTTGTTTGTGCATGACAACGTATCGACAAGCCTGGAAGATCACAAACAATGGTGAAAGGGTTTCCTTTTTTCTTTCAGAACATCCATTCCCCCCCTCCCTCCCCCTAACAGTCCATACGTCCGTGTTATTATCCACACGATAAGGTGAGGTATTTACGCAGACCCCATGTGGCAAGTATATTTGACCGTAAACAAACCTACAGAATTACGGTGATCGATCTGACTCGTCCTGCATTCTTCATCAGGTTCTCTGATTTTTCTCCCTTCTAATAATACTCAACATACAATACAATATCTAATAGCATGTTCGTGAAAGAGGCCGTATTTTTATTATTATCATAATTAAGTTTCACTGTATAGGAAACAAACTTGAAACGATGTGTTCACATCGCACGACATAATAGTATACCCCCTCAGTGCCCCTCAATTTCCTACTGAAACACCAAGCCTCCACATGAATGGCATTTGCTGCAGGTCTCCTTTGATATTTAAATTGTCAATGGCTACATTGTTTTGAGTACCGGGATAGTTTGCTAATGAAGTGTTAGTTTATTTTTAGCCTGTCCAGCTATTTCCCCATTCAGCACAGCTTGTCCTCCAGAGAAAACCACATAAAATGGAAGAATCCAAAGTCAGGATAGGGGTGACAAGATGTTCCAGTGGAGAGAATCTGAACAGCATGAAATATATAGTGAAATAGGAGAGTCCACGTGCAACATGCAAGTTTCACCCAGACTGGAAATGACACTTATTGATATGCAAATGAGATCGTGTGTAATAACATTGAATTGACTGCCTGGGGAATACCTTGTCCCTTCGGAAGCCCAAATTCAGCTCTGGGTGAGGATGCGCGATTCACCAGCAAGAGGCACTTGAAAGGGGTTTCAAATTAACGCTGCAGTATTATGGGTTTGTGTGTTAATGTGTGGCCCTTGTTCGTCCTGTAAATTTCACAATACCTCATTCAAACTTGTTATATCTTGGCTTTGATTGCATCTATCGTTTAATGAAACATAGACAGGAAATCACACAGTTGACAAACGTCAGTTTTCCCATCAGGGGACACAAACAAATTTTGCGATGTGAAGCGCCGACAACAATCATCTCTGCATGTGCTCTGTTTTGTTCAAATATAGTTATCAAAGACTTACTCTTTCCGGTTTTGTTAAATATTTTATTGTGAATGAAAATATTTCTTACGAATATACCCACGAACTTACCAAAATTCCAGCAATCAAAAATTCTTTGGAATTACACCGCGCATTTTTACACTAAGAATCAAAACATCGCTATCGCCATTCCATTACTCTATGTGCTAAACAAATTTGAGAAACATTTAAATGGCATTAAGTAAAGTTTCGGAGATGAGAACATACCAGTATTTAATTAATATTCAGAACGATATCATACTTCGACTTTTACTTTTAGTAAACTGTTACAGTACCGATACCGTAATAGATATTCTCATACTTGAAACAAACCAATCGAAAGGTGTATTGCCGACTGACACTCGGTTCTCTTGTACAATCCGCCGTTAATTCAACATTAATTTCGTATCATAGGTCCGGGATATTTATTCAAGTCCTGGATGGTGTGTGTAAAATCATGCACAGTGAAGACCAAAAGTTTAGTCTGTCTAAAACTCCGTGATACAATCCTACACAAATTTGCCGTTGGTTCATTTTCAGGGTTCACAACAACGTCGACATACCGAACGACTCGAACATGGAATACTCTAATATGTGTATAGTTTTATATTTCCAGAATATTCATTCAATTCCATGTCAGTTAGGTTTCATAATATAGATCATAGCTAATACTGAACAAAAAGGAAGGAATACGTTCAATGTTTTAGCCTACTTTTACGATGTTATTATGGACGCGAATTTACGGACGTCAGCTCAAAAATCTGCATGATCGTGCTGAACTCGTCACTCGATAAATATGCTCGACTTCCTCGAATAAAATTAGACGCCTTTATCAGGGTAGAGGAGATTTTCTGACATCATACACTGCATTTTATGGAAACTGATGAGATATCAAAGTTAATACACAGTAATAAATACGATCACTACGACCACGGCGAAGCGGTCCGCCATTTTGGATTCTCCGTGAAAGTCGGCGCGATATTTAATTCGAACACTCGCGTTTTTCTAGAATTCGCTCAACAAATAATTCGAAAGTAGCCAATTTTTGGAGTGCTGAGTTTCATCACTACATCGCGAATTAATAGGGAAATTACCGTATGTGGTGTTTGACTTCAGTATTTCAGAAATTATTTGTTAATATCTTAATTGGTAGGGTGGTAAAAATATCCAAAAACTCAATATCAGCTTGTGGATGGGCCGTAAAAACTTGGAAAAACTCAATTTGAGCATAAAAAAACCTCAATATTTTGTATTGGGTAGTAAAAATTTGGACTATGAATCCTTGATACCTTAAAGCAAACATGCAGTAGCTGCTATTTTCATATCTATTTCCATGTCGGCTGCTTTTTCTCGATAAACCAGAAATGTCGTTCGCTGCGATCCTGGCAGCTGGGCGGTGGTTATTACGGAGAGTTATCGCCCGCTACGCGTTCAAGTGAAACGATCGGCCAACCTACTCAGCTGTGCCTAGCAGACAATAGAAGTGAGATAAAACGGAAATAAAAAAGACAAAGGCGATCCTAGCGGCTGAGGCCGGAACCGTGTATCCTGCATTGATAAATTCTGTAAGTTGGTTCCGCGACTGTTTGATGGAATGTCTTTAACATGTTTATACCCAGTGTAGAAGGATGTAATATATATACCAAGATGTCAATGTCGAACTTTGAGGGGTGGGAATTTCACAAAGCGAAACAGTATTCTGATTCTTCAAGGTTCCATATTCAAAATAATATTTTCTGGCTAGATGTTTGGAGAATAACAGATATTTGTTCCCTGCCAAAATGAGATGGGATGATGGCAAGTCCCCCCAAATTTGTATGAATCTTGAGTATTTGTTCTTCTTTCAAGTTCTCTGCTCAAAAACTTCTCACAATCCTTGTCTTTCTCCCACATGTTTGATCTATTACAGACTGCTCTTATAAATCTCTTATATAGGGTTCCTGGTTACCAAACAAAGAAGCCGGTTCTGAAGGACAGACGGCAGACTAATGCCCAGAAACGCAAGGACATGACCTTAGCCATGTTAGCTCCTGACCTGGTGGAGGCCGATCCCTTGGTAAGTTGACCAAACTGAAAAATATCAATTTGCTAAGAAAAATGCTATCTTATTTTATTGGCCAGAGAGAAAATATTTGCTGTCCTTTTCCTGTAACTTTGCTGAAATATTGTGACTGTTGTTTTGCCCATGTTACTGGAACTAAGCTAAATTTGAGTACTCCATAGTATTTGTCTGATGTCACAAGCTTGTGCCTTCAATGCAGGGCTTACACAGTACAGTCAAACCTGTGAATACTGATAACTGAGTAAACCAACCAACCTCTATATACTGACATTATTCTTGGTCCCAATACTTAAATTTAAAGTATTTTGAACCTTGATAAACCAGAACCTTGACAAAACCGACACAATAATCTGGTCTCAAGCATGGTCAGTTTAACCGACACAATAATCTGGTCTCAAGCATGGTCAGTTTAACCGACACTATAATCTGGTCTCAAGCATGGTCAGTTTACACAGGTTTCACTGTACTGTGTCGCAAATTGGCAACCCTGATTTCCACCTCTGGTTTATCCTTTTCACACCATTATTAGTTCTTCAAATCGTTGATCCAACATGTCCAACTCTTTTATCTAATGTCATTCATGTGATTAGAATATCTAAACTTGATTGAGTGAGATGTATGTCATCAGCAGTGGTCCATGATTGATAAACTATGATGAACTTTCAATATTCTTTTGTTCAATACCACAACTTTCATTGTTCTTTTGTTCAATACCACAACTTTCAATTTTCTTTTGTTCAATACCACAACTTTCAATTTTCTTTTGTTCAATACCACAACTTTCAATGTTCTTTTGTTCAATACCACAACTTTTAATGTTCTTTTGTTCAATACCACAACTTTCAATTTTCTTTTGTTCAATACCACAACTTTCCGTGTTCTTACGGTCATTTTCCTCCTTATTCTTACGCTTCCCTCAATTCTCTTATCTAGTGCTGAATGAATTGGTGTCTTCCGTGTTCTACAATAGCCGGAAACTTGATGACGTTTAATGCTACTTCAATCCCAGGATGCATTGTACAGCCATGACAATTAAATGGCATGTGGGGATTGTAGTTACCCTGTCACCTCCCTCATGCAACATGACATCAATTTAATTGCGAACGTGTCAATAATATGTCATTAGGGTTTGAGTCTATTGCATATGGACATGTGTTAATTTGATTTCAGAGAGATGATAGAGATACAGCCTTTGCCCAAGCCTATCTGCAGAGTGTGAGAGAGGCCCTGAAGGGGGATCAGGACCGATATGGAAGGTTTATTCAAATCCTTTATGAATTTGGCAGGTCACAGATCAGATCACCAGTCGAGGTATGTGAACCTAGCTCATTTTCATCAGTACCTCAGTACATTCACTTTGAGCATTGAGTCTCCCATCCCTCAACGGTCACCCCCCCCCCCCGCAACACTCATTCCACTTTCCAAATCGCACTCCCACCTTATAGTTATTCAAATGTTTGCGCTTACACATAGCCTAACCTCAGTGTTAGGTGTCAGAAATTCGGTCCACCTTAGTGTTAGGTGTCAGAAAGATGGTACACCGCAAATTTAGGTGTCCGGAAGCTGGTTTAGTGAATCAGTGTTAGGTCTCAGAAAGCTGGTCCACCTCAGTGTCAGAAAGCTAATCCACCTCAGTGTTAGGTGTCAGAAAGCTGGTACTAGGGTAGTGCATTGAAATTTTAAAGTCGCTTTTGGACATGGAGCTACCAGTTCTACTTCATCTGTGGCACTCCAGTAATGAATTAGAATGGTTAAAAATACACCTTGAATTCACAGCATTGGAATAAATCTCAAAAATGCCATGAAAAACTGAACAAAAAATTGACATTCCAAGATGGAGGAAAAATTGAAAGCGAAATACAATATGATAATAAGCTGCCAAAAATGATGAAAAACTATGAAAACATTTGCTTATGGCAAAGGGGAAGTGCCTGAATTGCAATTGCAACTAAACAAGTGAACAAAATGTTAAATTAATTTTCAAAATAACTAGATGAAACTTGGCCCAGAACTCCTTCAAAACACCAAATGGTTGGGGCTCTTCGTTTGTTGAGGTAGATAACTCTACATCCTGTATCTAACGTATTTGCATGAGCTAGACCAGGAGGGTCTACAAGGAGGAAAGCACCAGTCCGTACTGAAATACTTTATTCAATGTAGGCTACTGTATAGATAATTTGACTCGTCCGAACATTAATTGCAATAAATTTAAATTTGTGCACAGAAATACTTTTATTTTTTTACCCCTCAGCCTATTAGGCTGCGGGGTCTTGTCGTTGGCATGTACGTCCGGTCGTCCGGTCGTTCGTCCGGTCGTCCGGCCGGTCGTCCGGTCGTCCGGTCGTCAACAATTCTTGTGATCGATCTAGAAACCGAACCGTTGCTTCTAGAGACTTTAAATTTGGTATACAGAATTGTTGGGTGGGCAACCACAAGCCTATTGAATCTGGACCCGATTGGTTGGAAACTTTGGCGGCCATCTTTAATTTATGCGAAACCATCACAGCTTTCTTGTTACCAAGCTTTTTTTAGAACGACTTACCCTAGCAAGGGCGGATCTACGGGGGGGGTCAGGGGGGTCCGGACCCCCCCCATGAAACCTCAACAAAAAAAAAAATTGAGAGAGAGATCAGCGAACACTGGGATTCCACGTAGAAATAATGTCTTGAAATGATATGCAAATTAAATGAATGTGGATTATGTAATTAGAGTATCTATATGTGTATTGAACAGACCATCATCTATCCATGGCCATGTAATTTGTGAGTGTAGGCCTACTATTTAAGTTGAAGTTTCAATATGTATCTAAAATCAGATATTATCGCCGCGAGCGCACGTGTAGTGGTGTGTTATAGGCCTGTTTTGTTTGTGTTCAACCAGGAAATCAAATGGAGTCAGGCATATTCTTCAATATCGATGCGTGTTTATGCGAAACAAACGTGAAAATAGAACCATAAATCTACATACCGGTACATTGTGTTCAGATTTATCTTCAGGGCTATTCCAGAAAAAAAGGTATGGGGGGGGCGGATGGCAGATTTTTTTACTACCCACCACCCATAGAAATGAATTAACTGCCACAACAAGGACCCACAGAATTCAATTATCTAGGCATCCCACCACCCATAGAAAAAAAAACAAAACAAAAACAGATGTTGTTGTTTATGGAGATCACTTCCCGTGCCAATATTTTCAATTTTTTCATGGTTCGCACGGGTCCATAAAAGTTTGTAAAAGTGTTTAATTTTTATATTGAAAATTCAAGTTAGAATTTTTTCCCGTACATCCTTGAATTTTACTGTAATGGGTAAGTATGGTTGGCAGTCCAGCAAAATGAAATAAAAACTCCGACGATCGTTGTTTCTGTCTCCTGTTGTTTTTCCCCTTTCCATCCGTCGCTCCTGTACATATGCTCTGGCCACAGTGACTTGAGTAGCAGGGGGTGTCTTCGTCGATGTTGTTGTTGTTGTGATTATAAATATAAATTTTGTTGCAAGAATATATTTATTTCCCACCTTTTCATACACCACAATGACAGTAGATGTCATAAAAATGCTTTATATACGCCCTAAATCGATCTACATACCCCTCCTCTACTGGATCTCCATCTCTAATAACAAGTGGGGTAACTTAATGTTAAAGAATTCGCCACGAATCCCGGTACACAATACATTCTCCACGATATGGCTGGTTTCCAGTAACCGATAAAAGACTTCCGAAGACTTTTGAAATCGAGGCCGAAAAGCTTCGAATGCAGGAGAACTTACCTCATGGAATTCTCCACGCCGGTTGAGTTTTCACCATAGTTCACGTCTGCTCATCCATTTACTGTTGGTTGTCTGCAAACACCCGAATTACCCCCTGTACCGGGATTCGTGGCGAAAGTCGGTATACGGCTTTAACATTAAGTTACCCCACTTGTTATTAGAGATGGAGATCTAGTAGAGGAGGGGTATGTAGATCGATTTAGGGCGTATATAAAGCATTTTTATGACATCTACTGTCATTGTGGTGTATGAAAAGGTGGGAAATAAATGTATTCTTGCAACAAAATTTATATATATAATCACAACAACAACAACATCGACGAAGACACCCCCTGCTACTCAAGTCACTGTGGCTCTGGCCTACAATAGTATATTGCAGAGGTCTATTTATAGCGCTGTTGCCGGAGATACATGTACACGTGATCGACTGGAAGATCTGAGGAGTGTAACTTCACCAGGAACGGCACGTCGGACAGCTGTTGTTTTTTCAGTGACAATTTGTTTGAGGCGAATCTGTTGTTATATAAAAAACTGAAAATGTCTGGAAAGTGCAAATTTAACGATGAACGGCTGACTTTGCCAGATTTTAAAGACTGGATAAAAAGAGCTGACGTGAACAAGGCAGCAACTGAAGTGGAAATCGGAATAGAAATACATACGGTTTTTAATAAACTAAATTTCTTTTGCAATAAAATAACGTAATTGAGGTGAGATTCTTTTCCAGTATTAGTGAAGATATTACAATACTTCTGATCTGATTATAGACACAAAAGTTGAATGTCGGTAGAGACGTTTACGTAAGATAGCCCGAGATTATAGGCCGTTTAATAAATGGAATAGGCCTACATTTATTCTACTATATTTTCAAATGAAGCATAGATACATCTGAAACAGATCGATCCAATTTTCAGATTAATTAAAACATAGATCGTGGATTGATGCGGATCATATTAGGCCAAAATATACTTGAATAAAACTGGGTAAACAGGTAAGTGTATGACCAATAATTGACAGAACACCTGCAGTCGAGCCATATTTCAAGCCAGAATAACGATCGGAGAGAGGTAAAAGGGAATTCTTTTTCAGGTTTGAAACGTTTTTATTTTCATGAGTCATGATCTCACTTTTACGAAGGCATAATACATTGCCGTTGTGTTAGCTGAATATATTTTGAAGTGGGAACCGTGAACAAGCGCAAGTTTGGCCCACGTGCCATGCTATCCAAGGATTGATCACGTGATGGCATATGGCGGGAAAATGGTCAAACAACACGTGGCATGTTGAACTTCCATTCTACAAACCCCACCCAATTCTATGAAAGTATTTTAATACATCTGCTAATCAAGGAACGAATGGATGCAGTGAATTGTTAGAAAGGTCAAGCAACTCATGGCTTTCGTTTAGCCGATATTTACCGGCCGGGATGAGCTCGTTCCAGCTGGGAAGATTGTATTGTCTCACATCAGTTGGCCCTGATATGGGCCTCAGACGAGTTGGCCCTGATATGGGCCGCTAAATAGTGTCAGGCGCTTGATTAATTTGCTGTTCGTTTTATTGACATAAACAGTTTGAAAAGCCCTTCCACGATATTTCCCTATGAAGAGCAATCAAGAAATTATTAGGTTTGATTCTCAATCTGAAAACGACGTAATCTGTGTTTCTTCATTAGATCGTTTATATATTTTCCCTTTGACATCAATGGCGAAACTGGGATAGTTGGCCATAGTCTTGTCGGCCGTGACAAAAATTCTGCAAGGTTTCAAGCATGTATTGCAGAGAAAATAAAGAAAATATCAGAATATCTAAGTGACAGAATATGCTCTTGTCGCGTATGTACTAATGTACGCGAATTTGTGATTTTAAATTGGCCGAGCGTCCGATGAATCTAATCTCTTCATTGTCAGCCGATCATTGCGGTCAATTAATCGAACCTAATTTAATGGTTAAAGAGCAGGAAGAATGCATTGCTCTTCCAAGAGAGAAGATAATGATAGGAAATGCAAGAGACAATGGATAATTCACTAAAAACGATCAAAGATGAAGAAATCCGCCATTTAGCTTCTCGCGTCAAAAGTTACCTCCAAAAAAAAATATTCGAACACATCCGTTTTCCTAAAATTGGCTTGAATTGGGTACTTGAATAATCACTGTAGGACCTTGAAAAGTCACTAAATTTAATGCAAGAAAAGGCATGCGAACCCCGTTTTTTTTTACGTTTTGGTTCATCATTATCATTTGCTACTGATGCCGCCAGATCAACAGGTTCGGAGTTATTCACTGTGACCGCGCCGACCGTGTCAACTGCTTTTTTGAAGCGTAAATAATGTCCTAGTTTTTTCGGAACATTTGTCGCGGAGAAAACAAAGTTCTTCGTCGTTCAGATTTTTTAGTTGATCCATATCGTCGAAACCACTGCTTTGAAAATTATCGTTGGCAAAGTCGGAAGAAAATGGAGGCAAAACTTCGCCTCGGTACGCAATGGGCACATTTATATATATCGCCACATTCGAATATACGACCAGTTTTCACATTATTTTGTAGTAATACAATTTTTAAGTTTCTGGGAACCGATTTAATTCGTGAAACGAACAGGAGACACAACTCTGACAAGATCTCATTCTTCCGAAGAGGGCGCTTTTCACCAAGGTGACTGAATGAGACGATCAGGAACTTCCAGGAAGCTACGAGGATTGCCAGC